>JAVGVS010000680.1:51724-76724 GCA_032718565.1 Distichodus sexfasciatus | reverse complement strand
CATTAAAACAGATTCTTGATTGCTAATGTTTCTCCGGATCCAGACAGTAGTTGTAGTGGATTGTAGTGGACAATCGTGACACCGGTTCCAACTAGCAAGCTGGTACTGGTACCAGTGCAGTGGAAAGGGGCTTCTGAAGTGTCTTGGTTTACACTTGTATTGAGTACTGTCCGCTTGTGACCCAGTACCCCCAAGACACATTTTAAAGTTGAGAAGAAGCAGGGCCTTATTTGTGCATCTTAACCTTTCATAGCTTTTCCCATCTGACTGATTTCCTGTTGTATTTTCTTCTCAGTATGGCATGACCCCTCTCATACGCTTTCACGATATAAGGCAAGGCAGCAGACATGTATAGCTGCTGCTGCAGCACCAGAGCAGACGTCAACTGCAACGAGCATGAACACGGCTACACCGCTCTCATGTTTGCTGGACTCTCCGGTATTTCTATTTGAACTTTTTAATAATAAAAAAAAAAGACAAAAAAGTTATCTACTGTCTCCAACAGAAACATACTGTATATCAAGCAATACAAAAACATTGCCAACTCAATTTACTGGAACAAGTAAAATAATCAATCAAAAATTCTGTTATCAATCAGGTAATGTTTTCCATAACATCATTCTAGCTTTTGGAGCTGATTATCTCGTTTGAAAAACCCAGAATGGCAAATAGGGTTTGAATCAACAGACAGGTCAGTTAGAGATGGCACAGAACTCTAGTTTGTAAGAAGCGGTATGTTTATTAGCTATATTCTTCATGCATGCAAGTTTCCAATGACTGTTATCATTAGCTTTTCGTAGTCATTTTTACAAATATACTAATTTAGTCATAAGATTGAGTGATTAGTAAGTTTCCAGGTTGAAATATGAGGATAGTCTATAAAGTATGTATTTTATCAAAATTATTCCTATAAAATGGTTAAATTGTGCCTCTTTGTGTCTCCCCATTTGTGTTGAAGGAAAGACAGATATCACTTGGATGATGTTGGATGCTGGGGCAGAGACAGATGTGGTCAATTCTGTGGGCAGGACAGCAGCCCAAATGGCTGCTTTTGTAGGTAAATGAACAATGCTGCATTACAAATGGGAATAATTAGAACTATTTACTTTTTTATACTCTGAATGTTTACATGTGTGTTAGATGTTCTGTATTGTCTGTGTTCTCTCCTAGGTCAGCCTGACTGTGTTACGGGTATCAATAATTTCTTCTCCCGGAAGAGGCTTGACTACTACACAAAACCACAGGGCTTGGAAAAGGAACCCAAACTGCCTCCTAAACTGGCTGGACCCCTCCATAAAATCATCTTGTTGGTCTCAACTGTCAGGTGCTACCAATGAACTGTTATATTCACTTTGGAATGTGCCTTAACATGATGAATCCTAGTAATTTCAAAAGTCAAAAAGCCAAAATAAGCCGGTCATCTGGGCCACCATACACGCATATAAATAAGATAGCGTGAGTACAGAGTGCAATACCAAATAATGCATTTAAGGGCACATATATATACAGTATATACACTATAAAATATAAACTCCTAAACTAAGCGTAGAAAAAAATCTACCCATTTATACATTTAAGTATTCAGTATGTAACAAACTATTTTTAAATTTTCAAAAAAATTGCCCTTTTGCCTAATAACTTTTGAACCATAGCTCCGATTCTGAAAATTTGAATACCATCTTATTCATGGGTCAAGAGCAGATCTTTTAGACCCTGCGCATCTATTTCCTGCCGTGTTGATTTTTAAGCTAATTTGCATAATATATCTCTTCAAAGCAAGTCCTGAATTTTGTCAATCTGCATGCACCTTCAGGTATCATTTGAATCCCTAAACGCTCTTCTTTAATTATTATCGAGCACATTTTTAATTTTAGGTCTTATATTTCTGTAATATGCAAATAAATAAGTGTCATAGGAAATCCGGCTCTGGGTGGGCTGCAGCTTTGGGGAAATTGCAGGTAGGTCGGGACCCCATCCTCTCTCAGGCAAAAAAAAAAAATTGCGCCACTCCTGCCAGTTGGTGGCGCTTCTAATAAGCTATTTTGCGTTTTTGCCTAAGCATAAGTTTGAACGTGGCGCCCTAGATAAAGGATGAAGCATTAATAATTTTAACGTCTGTCACTTCCGATTAGTCAAAACGATAAAGCTGCCATTTCTTGTTTATTTTTTGCACGTGGTTATTTTGAATTGTGAATCTGCTAAACGCGTGGGAGCTCAATATAGGTATACTCATTTATCAGCATAAATCTCCTGTTTGGCTCTCTGTAGTCCTGCAGATACGTTGGGTGAAGAGAACCCTCTTAACTAGCCATGGACACAGAAGCTCTGGAAAAAGTGCCCGAGGAAAGTGATGGACTTGATCTGTGAGAAGTGTGTGAAGCAGCAGGACATGAATGAGGTGCTGGCCATGAAGATGCACTACATCAGCTGTGTGCTGCAGAAATGCAGCTCTTTCCTCAAAGACCGCCAAGATAAGCTAGACGGCCTTATAAAGAGGTATACAGGCAGTACCATTTAGCTATTAGATCATCAGCAGATTTTGATCAGTTTATGCTATGGCTGGTTTCTGTCTTCTTGGCCTTGTCTTGAGAAGTTCTGCCATTTGTCAGGTGCTCTTTTCCTTAATGACGGTCTCTCTGGAATAACTTGGGTTTAAGGGTCTTGTTCATAGGCCCAGTAGTGGTAGTTCTAGCAGAAGGATAGAGTAAGTATTCTACCCCTAGATCACCACTTGCAGCCTCAGATCTATTGATGCAGCAGTGGAAAAAAACAGGTAAATCTCTTAATCAGCACATCAGCACTGCTGCTGCTCTGAGACATTTGATAGCTTCAATCATTATTTTCCACCGTATTGTACTTTGCTACTGGTGCCCATTAGTTTTCATTCACTATTAAATACTTTAACATCTCTGTAGTGAGGCTGATGCGTTATGGCGCTTGATGATTCAGCAGCTGCCTCTGTGAAAGATCCTGGATTGAACCCCAGGGTCGATTAACAAGGAGCCGTTCTGTATGGAAGTTGCATGCTCTCCCGTGTTCGCGTGGGTTTTCTTCAAGGTGCTCGGTTTCCTGCAAAAGCATGCAATATAGGTTAATTGGCGACTCTAAATTAGGGTCTGAATGTGTGTGTGACTTTGTGACAGTGTGCGCCCTGTGGTGTGTTAGCGCCTGCCCAGGGTTGTTCCCCGCCTTGTGCCCGTAACTTCCTGGGACAGGCTCCGGTCCCCCGACCCCAGTTGGGTCATTTTTTTGGAACATCTGTAGGTGTCATGACCTAGAAAAAGGTCTTTTAAAAATAACAATAGCTAAGTAATGGCTGGCTAAAATATTTTGTTCTCCCTGGGAGTCTACTCAAGAGGCGAGAGAGCGATGGCTTTCGAGTGTTCCAAGAAAAATTCATTAGGGAATGTGTTCGGAAATTCCCATACTGCGATGCCACTTTGCTTCAGCAGCTCGTTAGAAGTATAGCTCCTGTGGAGATCGTGAGTAACTCTGTATTTTGCATTATTTGTTTAGACAAATGTCGTATTAATAAAAAATCAAAATGTGTAAGTGATTAATATAAATTTTTTCAGTGTTGTTTAGATTCACGCAGCTTTTTTTGGGACAAAGAAAATATATTTTCTCTCCCTTTAGGGTAATGACCCTACAGCTTTGTCAGTGCTCACGCAGGCCATCACAGGGCAGGTGGGCTTCATGGATATGAAGTTCTGCACTATGCGAGGGAGAAAGGAGCAGAAAAGAGGTGTTCCATCTGCAAAATGGTAGCGATACTGTTTATCAACTGTCTTCTTTAATTCTGATCAGTGTTGTGGAGTTTTATGAGGAGTCTCATTTGCCCTTGGTTTGTGGTGGTAGGTGATCTACTGTAATCAAGAATGTCAGAAGCTTCGACAGTTCACCCATAAAAGGCGTGCAAGAACACTTCCAGGAGCCAGAAACTTGAAACATGAGGCAGAAATTAAATAAGCGTATTGTACCTAGAGAAGCAGGCCAAAGGTATCCTCAGCCTGAGGAATTTAATTAGCCTGAGCCACTTTGATTAAAACACTTTCACAAAAGAACAAATAAAGCTCCGGAAGTATGTCTTAAATATATATATATATCATATACATATATATATATATGAAGATTAAAGTATGATTCCCACACTGTTTGTCAGCTATTGTGGTGACAGGCTACTTCTTTCCCCAGAAACTGAGGAGAATAATGCTTTGGAAGAGACGTCCAACGCCATGGAAAATCTTTCTGTTGAGTCGAATGAAGTGAGCCGTACTTCAGACATTGAACTCGAAGCTGTTGGTTCAGAGTCAGTTCCAGTAAATGCAGACTAAGTCCTGTTTATTATTGAGAGATGCAATATTAGCTGTGTTTCCTTCACCAACATTATCATAGATCTGCCTTAGACAAATTGTTCTCATCTGTTTATCAACCGCAGCCACATTTGGTTTATTTGGTTCAACACTTTGGGGAGTGAGATCCAGTGGAGAAGCCAGAAGGGCCTTGCTGCACAATGTATAGCTTTCCGTCCATATGACATATGTCCTGTTTTATTCTTTTGAAGTTCTTATTAACTATGTGAATGTATGAACACAGATTCATATTTGCAGGAATATATTTATGATGGTAAGTTAGATTTAAGTTGCTTTGTAATAAATAAAGGTGTTAAAGAAAATGAGGTCATTGATCTCTGACATACTAAAGCTTTTTAATGTGAAATAAACATATGAGACTTGTTACATTAGTATCATCATTTTAAAATTATTCGGAATTCGGTATGAGTCCCAGAAATCTCTGTTTACTTGAATTAGTAGTCCTTCAGTGTGTGCAGTTCACAGAAATAAACGTATTTTATAAAAGTAAGAGATTTTGCTGGAGATGTACTTTTCTGTGAGTTTGAGGGGGAAATGCAAAGAAAAGTGACAATTTCTACAGACTTGAAATGTTTATTTGAGGGTAGGTGCTCAGTTATAAAAACCAAGCAAATAGCAACAGTCCCTTTGACTAACCTGTAATTGGATTTCTACAATGTGATTATTGGGTGCATTTGGATTTGGCTGACCTTTTCCTAAATTTTTTACGTTTTCAGTTTTTCCAGACCTTAAACGACAAAATATTACATTTGTATTTGATTGGCAGTTGCATTATCACTTAGTGTTTTATAAAAGGCTTTTACAATTATCTGTGCTCCGTACGGAGGTGGACAGTAACTAAGTACATTTACTTGAGTACGGTACTTAAGTAGAGTTTTTGAGTATCTGTACTTCACTTGAGTAGTATTTTATTTGGAAACTTCTGACTTCCACTTCACTACATTTTCAAGACAAATACTGTACTTTTTACTTCACTACATTTCTATCAAGGTTCTTGCTACTCGTTACTTTCAAATCTGGGGATAAAGTGGATGTTGTTCCCCCTTTTCTAAAAGGTGTTTGGTTGTTTGGCAGGTGACAGTCTGTCAGTAATCAGTAGGGTTACGTCACGCCTGTAGACTGGAACTATAAAACCAAGCTCAGACAGTTCTGCCGTTTTGTCTTGATTAACATTGTTGCTGTTGGAAAGTCATGAAGCTAGAGGTGTAAACCTGTGTTTTAAGCAGGTTGGAATGTTGATTTTCATGTTCTGAGCTGCATTTACATACACATATATGTGTGCACACACTGCCAGAGCTGTGTCAGAACCATGCTGTTTTGTGGGGGTGTGTAGTCTTACAATTAATTAATAAAATAAACTAATGACTGGTTTTCTTTATCAGTTTAAGTTGTGTTTCATTCAGGAACATTCTACCAATCCCTTATTCTACAGCGTCTACAAGCTAGTCAGAGGCCTTAGGTGTTCTAAGTGTTGTGGCAATAATGCAACAATGTGGTGAAAGAAGACGTACTTTTAATACTTAAGTATTTTTTCAAACAAGTACTTCAGTACTTTAACTTAAGTAAAAATTTTGACTGTACGACTTTCACTTGTATTGGAGTAACATTTGACTAGTGGTATCTGTACTTTCACTTAAGTTAGCTACTTTGCCCACCTCTGGCTCCGTACGGTATGGCAGTGCAGTAAGATGTAGCATTTTGTTCCTCACAAATAGTGCTTGTCTCCTCCTACTTAAACTATTTTGCCTCACCTCATAGTTTATTCACATACTATTTAAGTAGTAAAGCTAAATGTTTTTTTGTTTTTTTTTTAATCACTTTTATCTGTTTTAATGTATCTGTTTATATGCTAGCTGTGATGTAAGCTGTCAGATATACTAATTACTTAAACCAAGAGATAGGCCTCACATTGGCACTATTAAGAATCTTATTTAAGGTTCAAGATTTTTTTTATTTGTCAGGTGCATAGGTATACAGGTATAACGCACAGTGAAATGTGTATGTACAGGGATTCTAGAAGAAATCTAATACCAGAGTTACTCACTGAATTTTACAGCTGAGAGCTTACTGACAGTGCGGAACTGCTGAAATGTTATTTCAATTCAAATGTTATTTCAATTTATTTCAAGTGAATTATTAATATTGCAAGAAAAAGAATGCAGTGAACTGACTCAGCAGACAGAACTGCTACTTTTCTGAGTATATTAATGCATAACCGAACTAATTCTAAGAAACGCAGAACCAAGTTTGTAGAGTGTCCTACTGTCGGAATGCTCTGGCTAAATGCTGCTTATGTTAAACTGCAAAGTATGTACATTTTTTTTCTATTATAACTACTGTCGTGATGTGTTTTGGAACAATTCCACGAATAATTTGCACTTACTCATCACTGCCACAAGAGGGCACCTAAACTTTTTTCTGTCAGCCTACCCGATCCAGTCTCGTCGTAAATGAAGAATTATTTTGTATTTTAATATTTACTAATACAGACCACCCTTTGTAGTTTATATATGCTACATACTCCATAATGCCTTATGCTTGATTCATCAAATTAGTATATTCAAGATTCAAGATTCTTTATTTGTCACATGCAAGTTATACAGGTACAACATGCAGTGAAATGTATCCTGATCCGCTCTTTTAACTGTGCCATAGACAAGAAGAAAACAAAAACAGAGACGCAATACAACCTTACAAACATAAATACTAACTTAAATACGGAGGTTGGGGTAACAGGACAAAAATAAACTATATACTATATTTTACAATAAGGAATATAAAGTTACATGTGCAGAGTTTTTAACCTGAGATTGTAAAATTGTGCTAGGACAGACAGGTGCAATGATGATTTTTTAAAGTGCCAGGTGCAACTGCAGCATTGTAGGTAGCAGAGTAGAGCATGTGATATGGACAATGAAATGTGGCAACCAGTATAAGTGATTATCACAATTGAGGTTTACATCACAGTCAGACAGTATGAGTTATTGTAACAGTATGAGGTATACATTAGCAGCATATAATAACATGGACATTTACAGTGTAAGTTATTGTAACAATATGAGGTATGTATTAGCAGCATGTAATAACATGGACATTTACAGTATAAGTTATTGTAACAGTATGAGGTATGTATTAGCAGCATATAATAACATGGACATTTACAGCGCAAGTTATTGTAACAATATGAGGTATGTATTAGCAGCATGTAATAACATGGAAGTTTACAGTATAAGTTATTGTAACAACGAGGTATGTATTAGCAGCATGTAATAAGAGAAACAGGCTTAGAAAGGCATGTCCTGGTTTAGGAAACGGATGGCCTGAGGATAGAAACTCCTCCTGAGAAAATGTAAAATTTACTCCATACTACACAAATGAAGAAAAAAAAAATATTTTCATTGTGATTCAGATGCACTGTGTATAGATCACACAACTGCACAATTCAGGAATTAAACCAATGTTTCTGTAAACCTTTGCGATTTCTCTCCTCCCTTTATAATCTTTTTTACGTCCCCAACGTTTAGTGAATTTCACTTCTGAGAAGTTGTCTGCATGCATAAATATATAACAATGCATAAAATACTCACTGCTGATTGTCAGGGAAACAATAAGCTATCAACCGACTGACTGTCTCACAAAGGGATATGTATGGGGCCTGGGGGTCATCAATCAATCAGCTCAGACAGTCAGACAATTAATCAATCAATCAATCAATCAGTAGTTCTAATAAAATCTACAAAAGATTTATCTGTTGTTCTAGATACTGACTCTTTACTAAGATATTAAAGAGCAGGAATAAATGGAAAACGGCCTAATCTCATGCTTCTGTATGAATAATACTTGATAATATATCAATATATCACATTCTCCTTATAAGACGACCATACTTCAAGCAGTGTACACAATGTCTAGTAAAATTTATGCTGGAAACAAAACTTTAATAATTAGACAGTAACGGAAGTTATGTAATGTAATAACATGGTTACTGTCTAGAAGTTTAGAGGTCTATTTTTCCTTGTGCCGCTAAATAAGCCACTCGTGTGCATCCAGATGTGGTATTTTCCGCGCGAAGACCTGCATCTGAGTGGGCGTGGCCACGCCGGGACGCCGTTCACCTGAGCGCGAGGAGGGAGGATATAAAAGCGCCGCACGCGATGGTGAGATTGGGAGAACTTCCCGTTTTCAACTCCTTCGGCACATCTGGCGCAGCACCGACCTCAGCCATGCACGTGCATGCGCCCGACTCGTGCGGTCTCTTCTTCGTCGTGTGCGTCGTCGTGAGGAGCTGCGCCACTTTGAAGAACGACGCTACGGAGATCCTCTACCCGCACGTGCCGACCGCCGCGGAGGACGCGCCGGGCAGCGCGGCACTGAACCGCGCGCGTGCAGGCGGCACGGGGCTGGAAAGCGCGGCTCGGGACAGAGGCGGTGAGTTCAGCGCAGTTATGGCGCAGATGCTGAGCCATGTTATTGAACAGATTTTAAGGGGAATTCTGGGTCGTTTGTGAAAAGACAGACTGAAAATGAACCGAGGAAACAAAGAGCTGTGGCTTATAATTGAAGTGCTGGAATAAATCAATTAATTATGTATAATTATTAATAATTACGTCCGTTATCTTGCGTCAAAAGCAGTATTTAATGATACTTGATAGATAATGAACGAAAGCCTCTTTATAAATAATCGTTATCTGAGTATTAACATAAGGAACTTTATAAAACCAAGCTTGTATTATTGATTGATTTAAAAAACAAAACAAATAAACCAAAAAAACCCCAAAAACCCTTAGACATGCTAGTATAGTTGTAATGTCAGGTATTCATTATTACTGTGAATGAATGATATACATTACACATTACTGGTTCACACCCTGTTCAGAGTGGTGATGGGTGAAAGCGCTCAACACACAATGCCTGATGAGTGAATGCTCTCAGGTTGGGTAAATGGCTAGGCGACTCTGTGGCTCAGGAAGTCTTAGGTCAGAGTCTTGTTTGTCTCAAGCTTCAACTACCTGAAGCAGGGATAAAGAAAGGCCCCCTCCGCTACCCATTCATCACAAGCTGACATGGAGAAGGGGGTTCATTGTTGGAGAGGTGTGTGTGCTGTCCAGTGAAAGGGGTTTGGCTTGGGTTGCACTGTCAGGAGTTGTAGCCCAAGGCATGAAAAATATATAGTATAACCAGCTGCGCTTGCCTGGTCCAACAAGACATTTTCAGTCAACATCTGATAGAGCACTCAACCATTTGCTCCTATAATGGAGGAATCTGTGCATGTGTGACACCAGAGTAAAGTTTAGAGTCTTGGATGCAAGGCATTCAATTAAGAATAACTAATCATGTTGCTTTCAGTGAACTTTGATTCAAAGATACATTCGTTACATGGTTTCAAACTCTTCTAATTTCTGTTTTTTATTCCAGACCGAGCCCCTGTGGGCTGCAGGGAGTTACGCTCTACTAAATACATCTCAGATGGCCAGTGCACCAGTATCAACCCCATTAAAGAGCTGGTGTGTGCAGGGGAGTGTCTCCCTGCTCAAATGCTGCCCAACTGGATTGGTGGATATGGTAGAAATTTCTGGAATCGCAGGAGCAGCCAGGACTGGCGCTGTGTCAATGACAAAACCCGCACCCAGCGCATTCAATTGCAGTGCCAAAATGGCAGCACCAGGACCTACAAGATCACAGTGGTGACTGCCTGCAAATGTAAACGGTACTTGAAACAGCATAACGAGTCGGGGAACAAGTCTGAGGGAGTCCCTCAATCTCAGCCCATCCTCAAGCCCAAAAGCAAGAGGAAGAACCGGAATAGCAAGGTGAATGGGAACTGGCATGAGTTGGAGTCCTGAGATGCCAGCCTCAGACTGTCCAAGGTGCTGGATTACCTCAAAATGGACTGCACAAGAGAGGACTGAAGAACACAGTAGAAGGAAAGAGACCGTGGTGGTGCGGAAGTTGAATGGAAATTTATTGTAGTTATCTGAAAGGAACAAGACTTATTCCTTAACTTAGCATCATCAAAGTGCCAATTATGAACACTGCTTATTCCTCTGCAGAGCATAAATAACCACATGCCAGCGGCTGGCATTTGAATATATCTAACCATATCCGACCATGTCTCTCTGTGAGAAATATCACTGGCTGTAGTTTGTAGTCATATATAAGGAATGGCAGATAAAGTTTGATCTCAAGCTTGAGAAAGATATAGCTATGTGTAAATACAGTTTCAGTGCCTGTAAATAAACAGTACATATGTCTTCTTCTATGTAATTGTGTCTCAATGTTTTAGCTCGTTTAAATGTTATATTAGCAAGTATATATTGATGTAATATATATTCTATGGACCTGTGTTTCATTTATTCCTTCATATTCATGTTGTAATTTTATGCTGGTAATGCTTCATGATATTGCACTACTCCATGTGATGGAAATGTTGACTGTGTTTATGTGAAAGTATTAAACAGTTAACATCTGAATGAATGAACTGCCCATTTCCCCTGTTTGCCTGTGATTCATTTGAACACACTTTGAGTGTTTGTTTATGATACATTTAGAAGCATGTAGGTTGATAGGCCAGCGTCATGTGAAACTAGTTTGGGCTTTTTTACTGCAATGGTCAAGTAGTGTAGGGCGCTTGGAAGTGCATACAAATATATTTTAATTAATTTTTATTATTTTTCTAAAATCTGAAGTGATCTGCCTTTCTCATTAGCACAATCCCATCTCTTCTTTAAGGTCCTGAACCTATTCAGTTTAACGTCAAATGATACTGTCTCCTATGTATAAGTTGCAGTCTAACCTCCTCGCATCATGAAGATGTCAAATAAAATCAAAAATAAAACGATTATAATCGATTAATAATAGCGTGTAGAGCGGGTGTGCGCTGAGGGCAATGTTACATCTCCGATGTCGCGCAGCCCCGCGTACTGAAGGCACATTAAGAGTATACGGGAATGCGGGCTGGAAGCGCGGATGACAGGAAAAACATTTTTTGTGTGTCTTTTTGGTCATATTTTGATTCAGTCATGACACGTCGTCAAGCTTTCTGCCTCTGATTTTCCCCATGAACTAAGTGCAGCGGAACATTTACGAAACCATGGAAAACGACAGGGACCTCTCCGACAGGCCTCATGAGCCGCGGTATTTCCTGGAATCCAAAGCCGAGTGCGGCGAGGGAAAGGCGAGACGCGACCCGGTGGATTTCGCGGTAGCGGTAGTGCTGCCCGCTGCAGGTAGCGGGGAGAGAATGGGCTTAAACACACCAAAACAGTTTTGCTCCTTCCTTAACAGACCGCTTATCAGCTTTACAGTTGAAGCCTTTGAGAGGTAAGAAAAGTGCATGATAAAGTTTGTAATACAACTCGCTTTGGCTTCGCGTTGCTAACGTTAAAGGGAAAAGCACCGGGGGCGGGAATACCTCCAGACTTTATGTAAGAAATCAATTACGTTGTCAGCGAATATCTAACGAGACTGTACGTTTAAAAAAGCTGCTGTGCTAAAGTTTGGTTAAGAGACATTTTTAAAAAAAAATGTCGATATCATTACTAATTCCATGCATTTTCTATTCAAATGTACAGAACAGTCGTGATTGTTTTGTTGCAAGGTGTTGTGGGTAATGTAGTTTTGTTGCTGCAATTTCTCTGCTGTTGTGTCCTCGGTTTTCTATTTTTGTCCGCAGGTATGGAAGCAGATTATCTGGTTTTTTTTTGTTTGTTTTGTTTTTTTGTGTTGTTCTTTTTTTTTTTCTCTATCCTCCTTTTCCTCTCTTTTCTTTTGCTGTCTTTTCTCTCTTCCCTCTTCTTTTTCTTCTTCTCTCCCCCTCCCTCTGTTGCCTCTCTCATCAACTTTATTTATCCTGTTAATAAATAAATAAATAAATAAAGTCGTCCGCCGAAGAGGGGTGGTGGTGGCGGGTTTAACCCCCCCCCCCCCAAAAAAAAAAAAAAAAAAAAAGTAATGTAGTTTTGTATACCTCTGGTGGTATCAAATCTTAATAAGTTTAACATCTTGTAATTATCGTCTGGTATCATCTCACTGGTTATACCTTAATTAAAAGGCTTTAGAAAGTTTTGACAATAACGAGCTAGTTTAAAATCTGAAATGTGGTTGCACAGTGTTTGATTATCATAATATTCTTGTGCACATTAATTAAAGGCAAAGGAGGCTCAATGTCATTTAAGACAACCTGAATCAACCAAGTGATGCAGATTTAGAGATAAATGACAGATTTGGTGGTTTTCTGACGAGACAAAATTAGTAACGATGGTTCACACTCAAATTCGTCATAGTAAATGACAATTGGTAGCGTAATGATGGGAGTTGGCCCTGTGATCGAAAAGTCTCTGGTTTCCGGGCCTGTAAAGGCACTATTCTCAAGCGCTGCTCCCCCATCACTGCTAAAAAAGCTGCACACTACTCTTTACCGGATAGGTCAAATGCAGAGGTCACATTTGTTGTGTGGTGTATTTACAATGACATATAATCACTAACTTAAAAAGTACATTTTCAGCTGATTTCCTTTCATTTTGTATGCTGAAATGCTCTCCTAAAAGTTACCCCAAACATTCTAGAATGTTGAATTCTTTCCATATAGAGATTATCATCATTAGTGCTTGTCTTGGCCCGCCAGCTCATAACTTATGCCTTCATGTTTTCCTCCAACAGAATTTCATGGATCAAAATCATTGTTGTTGTGGTTGCTAGGGAAAGTCACGACCTGATGCTGCACATTGTCCACAAATTTCATCACAACAAAGTAAAAGTGGTTGAAGGAGGAACCACGAGACACAGATCCATCTTCAGTGGCTTGCAAGCTCTTTCTGCTGCTGAAGAGAGTTTGGCAGGCCTCCGACCAAAAGTGGTCATCATCCATGATGCTGTGCGGCCGTTTGTGGAGGAAGACTTTCTTCTTCAGATTGTGCTGGCAGCCAAAGAGCATGGGGTTAGTGTTTAACAAATTTGAAATGACACAGCTCTTGATTTACTTTGACACATTCAAGCCAGACTTGCACATACTGAGCAGAGCAGTATTAGTATCGTCTTGGTGTTCATCTTTTTCTTTATTAAGCAGTATAGAGTATTCAGAGTGTGGTGAGCATCCCTGAGCCATGGATTACAGGAGACCCAAAACAACCTTCCTAATTTTTCTTGACACACTTTCCCTCTCTATAACTCAAAAATAGTTTGATCTCTCACACTACAGTGGGTGCATACAGCCGGGCTCACATCATGCAAGTATAGTCTGAATTTCTACTCACATTCCTCAAGTTGCATAACTGATTTAAAGCCCCACTGCCAGTCTTGAGCTCACAGTGTGAACAAGTTACGAGATTGGACTTCAGTTAGAGATCTTCTTGTGCTCTGGCATGGGCAAGACTTAGGATTCAAGAGTCTTTACTTGCCACTTAGTTATACAGTTCAACATATATTGACATGTACATCTGGAACACTCCTCAGATTGTGCGGTTCATTTAAATGAAATTAAGCAAATAAGCAGGGGTGGAAGTAACGAATTACAAATACTCACATTACTGTAATGAAGTAGATTTTTTGGGTACTTGTACTTTTATGAGTAGTTTTTCAAGTGTGTAAATTTACTCGTACTTGAGTACAATCTACACCATGTAATCTACTTCGCTACTTATAAAATCAAAAGTCGCTACTGAGTACGCCCACAATTTGAATTAATATTCAAACCTTTCATCTGCATCTTTGCAGCCAATAAGGCTGTGCAATCGCGACCGCGCCAATTAATCTATGACGTAAGCAAAGAATAAACTCCGCTGCAGCAGCAAGCACAGGTGTCTGGAGGTACTACACAGTGGAGTACAAACTAATTTATAGACTGAAGATTTGGAGACAAAGAAGCCAAAATGGAGACAGAAGACAACACTGTCAACCGTGAATATTATGGAGAAAAGACGGAGGACGAGTGCCCGCTGCCTGTAGTTCGCAGTGTATTGGGAAAAGTTTAAACTGTTCTATGCATGTTCAAAAACGTTTTTGTCATTGTTTTAACAAACAAAATCCCTGCTTTATATCTACATTTATTAACAAAAAAAATTGCCTTTCTATACCTTGTTCATCTGAGAAATATGCTTTGAACGTAGATATTTTATACTGGTGAATCGAATCGAATGCCTGCTACTGACGACGCAATAAAACATCCATCGGTTAAAAAGTAATTAATAGTAGTTTTTGAGAAGAGTACTTTGTACTTTTACTCAAGTATTTTTTTTAACACCAGTACTTTAACTTGTAATTGAGTACATTTTAACCAATGTAACAGTACTTGTACTTGAGTACAAATTTTCAGTACTCTTTCCACCTCTGCAAATAAGTCTAACAGAATAGAATTCAAGAAATAGCATCCTTTGGTCATAGCCATTGCATCTGTTTTCTGTACTTGGAAATCCTCCACTCAAAATCTCATGTGCTCCGTATGACCTGTTCTATGCTTAATTTGCACCCGAAAGGCTTATTTCTGTTTTTGCTCTATCAGAATTAGCATACATGTCCAGATAACCACTCAGTGTTTGTTACTGGAGTGTTACAGTTGTGGCTTTCAATCAGCCTCTACGATAATGTGGTCTTGGTTTATGCTGCCGCAAAAATTGTGAGACTTTGTTGGTAATTTATCTCAGATTTAAAAGGCATTTGGCACCATGCACCACGAGATGAATCTTTAGGATCCATGCTTGCCACAACTTCATTGATATATTCTGGTCAATGTAATGATGTGAATAAGACTTATCCTGGAAAGGAGAAAAGCAACTGCAGGTCGTCCGGTCTGTGAGAGACTGTAATTCACGTCTTAGGTGGTCAACTTGTCTGTTTCAGTTTGGTGTCTCTTTTTGTTTTGGTTTTCCATCTGTCCTTCATTATCTCTCAATTATTCCTGATTATAAAGGAATGCCAGTTTGACTGTCAACGAGGCTATTAAAATCTGCGTAGCTTGAACAGTATACACCACACAAAACATACTGTTTACCCAGTGCACAGACAGATTAGCTCAATTGGAGTCAAATAAGAGGAGCACGGCATGCCTCGTCCACAGTTTATTGTGGCATGATTTAAGAAGAGCTCTGCTTAGTCTTACGCATTTGGCTTGCATGCTAGTCAATTCCTCAAAGGCTTCACCTTTGCTTAAGTTCCTGGAAAAAAGATAGAAAACTGCAATAAGATTCATAGGAAAGTTCATGTGCAAGAAATGACCTGTATATCCAATATGATATGCATCAAAAAGAGTCGATAAGATGCTTTCAGCTTTTTTTCTATGTGAATTGTGTAACTCCTCTTCAGGCATCGGGAGCCATACGCCCCTTGGTCTCCACTGTGATTGCCACCACCGCTGAAGGACACCTGGACCATTCTCTGGAGCGGGCAAAGTACAGAGCTAGCGAGATGCCACAGGGCTTTCTGTACGAGGTTATCTATCAGGCCTACCAGCGGGTAAGTAATTTTCCCCGTGAAATGTGGTTTTCAACTGATAAGCCAAGACTTTTTTGTGTAAAGTCTCCCTAGGGGTGGTGACTATGACCTGTTGTCACACAATGAAAGGAAAATGCCAGCAGGTACAGTAAGAGTTATGGCATTTACCAGACATTCTCATCCAGAGTGACTATAGCAGGGTTTCCACTAGAATTTTTCAGCACTTTGTCCAGGCCTCACTCACTGTCCTATTTCATCTCCACTAAAGAAAGGACTAAACTCTGCTGTCCTGCTTCACTTACTGCTCCACTGCTCCTGCCTGTGTTCTTGTCTTACGTATATAGTAGAAATAAAAGCATTTCTTTTCCTTCAGAGAGTAGCTAAGATATTTGAGTTCTTCCATAGCTGAAGTAATGGTACCTGACTGTCTTCCTCATTAATAGAAGTCTTTCACTTCTTTGTAAATTATTGAAGCAAACTCTGAAAATTCAGTCAGGAATATTTAATAGAGTTTAAAATATTTCATATATTTAATAATGGAATTGTGATTTGTTTGATGTTAAATTAGCCATACTGTTATTTATTGATAATAATGATACACTTTACACAGGTTACACACGAGTTAAATTTAGCTAGTTAAATTCTCTCAGTTTCTCGTTCTGATTAGGTGTAGCAAAAATGATTGACCATATCACCGTTGTTAAATGCACTACAGATTTGGCATCCAACCTGGTTGGGTGTGTGCATAGATGCATGCTTTCACATGTCTCCACGTCCTGTAGCTTTCATTTCAAACTGAAAGCCCTCTGCCCTCTTCATATTTCTCAACATTTGGAAGCAGGAGCGACAGGGACAGTCTCGTTGGAGCAACTTGGCGTTAAGGTCAGCAGCCAAAGGAACGCTGTTGTTTATGCAGCTAGAACAACTAACCACATTTGGATGACACCGGTGATTTTCTTACTGGGTTGGTAGATGCTTACAGTTGACCAGCAGTGCTTTAGATCATTGGTGCCTGATGCCTTGGTGGAATTCAAACATGCAGACATAGAAAGCAGTCCTTTTTATTGAGTTGCGCCAATTAACTACTTAAGTGATGTGTTGGTTCTTGGTCTGTTAAACTTCCCATGGGACCCTTTATTTTGAATTCCGCACTCCCAAAAAGGTAGCTTTAAACTGTAATTTCTGCTTTGGAAATAATTACCCCCCTCTCAGTGTTAAAATCCCCTGATGTTCTTGTAGAAAGATGCTTGGACCTGCAGTGTTTGTTTGGATTTTTGTCACAGTCCCACAGACATTCTTACAGAAAATGCCACCACTCCTTCTTCAGCTCTTCCTCAGAAAATGCTACCTAGACTTTGTATTGTCCTTACCTTGGCTTATCTCTTCATATCTATGTTAGCATACCTAAGAAGGATTGGCAACACTTTGTGGTGGGCACAGAGTTCTGTAAATATATATATCCTTGTCTTAAGGTTTCATTTATTAACCTTGGTTTACAACTTGTCCAGTATTCATATAGCGTGTTGTTCATATTTTAGCCAGATTAGCTAGACGTATGTGGCCCGAGTTTTGAACTGTACACATCTTGCAGTGCGTAAACATGGCAAAAGTCAGTATTGAGGTTGTGTGGTATTTTCTAAGCCAGTGATTATGGCCATGGCACGTTAAGATTTGTTTGTCTTTGCACAACGCACATGAGTACAACATGAGTTTTCTCCTCGTGGCTGTCATTTGAAATAAAACTGAAAGCCGCCAGATATCTGTCATGGCATAAAAGTGTAAGAAAGCAAGATCAGTCTATCAAGGCATGTGTGGTAACTGACAACGTAAGTACTGCTTGGCTTTTTTCCCCCCTTTACCATAACTGAAATCTTTTGAAGTGAGCTTTTGAATCCAGAATTTTCGGGTTTTGCAGTGGATAAGGCCTGACTTGTTTTTGACCTCATTTTACCCGCATTTGCTCCTCTTTTGTGTTGGAGTTTACTGCAGTACCTCTTTTTAACACCGACGGACTGTTAAAATGTGGCCGGGGGCCATGTGTCAGAGCTTTTGCCCCAGTCGCTTCAATGCTTGAGTGATGCATTCACCGTGTGACATCCATTGAGGACGGCAGAGCTGTGGTAAAGGAAAAATTGACACCCAACTCCACAGTGTGGTGGGACTTCAGTGGAGACAAAAAAAAGGCCAAAGCTTAAATGACTGCAGAACTCAATGTATTTTTCCTCCCCTAATTTGCTTCAGAATCATTCATCCACGTGAAGGCACCTGTCTCTTCTGTCGAGGACGGCCAAGCGCATTGCCTTTGTGTTGAGCTCAGGTGGCACCATTTAAAACCCGTAATCTAACTGCTGTCTCTAGTCACCCAGCTAGCCACTCAGATTTGGTGCACGCCATCTGCATTCCCGGATTCCTCCTGGAAAGCGAAACGAGACGATGACTTGACAAAAAGCTTGTTTTGTGTAGTCAAAAGGGAAGCTAAATGATTGACGTTTGGTTTAAACATGGTGCATGACTCTGGCAAAATTCATCTCTCCGGGTGAGCGGATTTATCCTGTGTTGCTTCCCGTCTCATTAAGAATGGATGTTCTATCTCTATGCTTATTTACTCTTCTCCTCTTTTGGACCTCCATGACCGTCCAGAGTCAATAAGTAAATAAGCCCAGGCCAGTATTTACCAAACACCAGAGAGAACGCGCCCAGGCTTTGTTTCTTTTACATCCTGTGTTCTTTTTCCACAGTGCAGCGAGTTTGATTTTGACTTTGGCACAGAGTGTCTGCACTTGGCCCTGCAGTACAGCGGCATCAATGCCAAGCTCATCGAGGGACCACCGACTCTGTGGAAAGTGAGAGACAAGGCCGTCGCTTTACCCTTTTCTATGCACGTCTGGTTTTTGATTAGTAATCTAAACGAACCTTTTTTCTTTAGATTTCTGAATGTGAGGTAATTATAGAAGAACATACAGGATGTTTGTCACTTTAGGATTTTTTGCACATAATTCCTATAGAAATATACAGTAATTAGTGACTCAACCGAAATTTCTGAAACAACAGACGTTTTACTGTAGAATTAATAATTCATTGTAGAAATATTAGAATAATTCTGGTGTCACTTCCTTTTTCTAGTTCTATTAAATTCCTGATATGCTCCTGTTCAGGTGACCTACAAACGAGATTTGGCTGCAGCAGAGTCTATTGTCAAAGGTATTTATTTCTTAACCATGAACTTGATCTTTAGTTTTTCACCAATATTAAGTCAAAAATGTTTATTATTAAAACCACTTTCGCATAGCGTATGTGACGTTTCGAGCACACAAGCTCTTCATCAGACAAATTGACTACTAATGTGCCACCCTTTATATCTCCAGGTGATCAGAATCACATGACCAAAACACCATATTACTAGCCACTACATCAACAACTACAACTAGATAAAAAAGTTCGTCAAGACAAACTTTAAGTTGGCTTGAGAAAGCCGGACCAGAAGGTTTTAAAAAGTTTTAAGTTTTGATGGTTTTCAGTCTGAAATAGTTTGAAGTTTAAAGTAGTTTTAAAAAGTTGAAAGTTTGAATGTTAGACAGACAGACAGATAAACGATAGATAGATAGATAGATAGATAGATAGATAGATAGATAGATAGATGAGTTTGAATGAGTTTAAATGAATTACAAATACAGTACATAGAAGGGAAGTTTGATTGAGTCTGGGAGTTTTGACAGTCTATGGAAGTCTATGGGATTTTTCCGAGTTTTCAACAGCATTTTTAGGAAAACCGTAAGTCCGATCAGTTAGAAAAGATATAGCAACTCGAGTCAGACCAGTCTGAAGATCTGGGCTGAGTTTGTAGTTTGTAGAGTTAAAGCTCTAGGAGGAGTAGCAGTCAGAAATTTTAGTCTCAGAAGAAGAAGAAGTTTTAATAGCATATCAGTAAGTTGGCTTTCTCAAGCCAACTTAATAAATCAACACCCAAAAACATATGGGTGGGTGTTTCTCTTTATGTATACAAAATATCAAAGGTTTTGGTGTGACTATTTAATTTAATTTAATTTATTTGATGTATACTTGCAGATACAAAATTAAGTGTTTTTTGAATTGTACATTAAGATGATATTGTTGTATTTTGCATAGTTTTATAGATTTTTGGGTGTTGATTTATTGTAGTTGTTGATGTAGTGGCTAGTAATATGGTGTTTTGGTCATGTGATTCTGATCACCTGGAGATATAAAGGGTGGCACATTAGTAGTCAATTTGTCTGATGAAGAGCTTGTGTGCTCGAAACGTCACATACGCTATGCGAAAGTGGTTTTAATAATAAACATTTTTGATATATTTTTGGAGCTTAGGTGTTGCCGACTTTATTTTTTACCTTTTTACTTATTTTTTACTTGTTACTTTTCAGTCGAGCACCCTTTTGAGACTGATGTGCGTGCTTTTGCTCTTTTGTACCAATATTAAGTCTGACATATCTACAGAGTGTTCAGACTTTTAGACCAATACGAAATGCATTGAACATATTTGACCAATTAACGAGTGTCTGTTTACAAGACAGTTTGGACATTGATGGCATCCGTTTCTGTTCAGTGCATCAGAGCTGCCATGGCAAATCACTTATTCAATAGAAGTCGTAAATGCACCCGCCACCTTATTCCCTGCTAAGCCAGTGATATTTTATTGGAAAAGCTCAGCAGTACCTCTAGCAAGCCCAAAGTGGCAAGGTGATGTGCTTTTATGTGATGGCTTAACTGTGTGTGCAAATTTACGTGATTGAGTGGGATCAGTGCATTAAGGAAAATTTCCATTCTCTCAGTCGCTCTTCTGGCTACCCTGCCTGGGTATTATGCTCTGCCTGGAGAGTCGCCCCATAACCTAATGCCAGACAGAGTTTAGAGTGGAAAAACAACAAATTGCTTTAAGACCTCATCCATGGAGTTCTCGACTTAAGCTCACAGCTAATGGCTTTCTCAGGTCAGCCTTTATGATGCTGGATTTGAGGCTGCATTTAATCTATTCATGATTAAAAAAAAAACAACAAAAAAAAAACAGTTACCTTTATGAGGAATTTTAATGCATCACGCATTCGACGTTTTAAGTGAAAGGTTGAAAAAGTTTTTGTAGGGCTCATCTCCTTTATTAGTCTAAATACGTTTGTCTGATTATCCACAGCTTGATCTAGGTTTTTGGCAGCAGTTTGTTTTGAAATGTTTAGTGAACGATTTGTGAATTAGTGCAGTTTTTCACTTCTGAAAATATTTCCCCAAAGGTGGAATCGACAAGTAATGTGCAAATATTTTGTACTTTACTTAGCTTTCAAATAGTTGCACTTGTAGCATATAAACCATTTTCAAAGTAGTCACTAGGGATGTAGAGTCATGAAAGGGGGAAAAGTTGCCTGTTACTTGTTATCAAGGCTCAGCACTTGAGTATTTTCTCCTTTGCAGACACACTCTCACTGTCAGCGTGTCTCATCACCGGGGCCTTGTCAGAGAGCGTGGAGCTGGCCAGCAAACTTCAGAAAAACCTGGCAGCCTGTGGCATGGTAGGCTAATGAAAATGATTTTCATAGTAAGTCAGATGATGATAATTATGGTTATGATGTTATTTGGGCTCGAAAAATCGTCTCGGCGTGGGTGGGCTTGGCGTGTCAGGCGTTCCTAGCCTCACGTCTAATGGAGTATGCCTGGGATCACCCCCTTTCTACCCCCTAAAAACACACACATACTCTCCAACCCCCACCCCCTCCTCATCTCCTTCTCAAACTGTAGCCGCGGCGACGAGTCGCAGCTGGGGGAACCGCGATCACGTCGCCCCCAGACGTAATGCCGAAATGGATACCACGTCCAGCAAGAAAAAAAAGCTACCAGCTCTCCCATTTGTTTCACTTTAATCCTGGAGGCGGCCCAACCCATCTTAGGTCCCCACATTGTATTCTGGGATGGTCTTCCCCTCTGGATGTCTCGGGGGATCCTTGCTTTGATGGCAGGCGCTGACAAAAGGGGAATGTGACGTGGCCCGGCGTGGCGCCGTGCACCCTGAAAGTCCATCCTCCTTTGTAGCTCTTCCAAGTTCTAAATCATGCAGTGGCAAGCTCACTTCATCCTTTTGATAATGTTACAAGCTTGGAGACACGCAGAGCCGTCTCAGCCTGTTGCGGCTGATTGACCTCAGGAGTGGGTTTTCTGCACGTTTCGGAGAGGTTACCCTCTGCATTGTGAGAGTCACCTGATGTGGCCCTCTCCAGGCAGGGAGATGAAAGAAAGGGAAGAAATGGTGGACGAGTTGCTCTCAAAGCTGCACATGATTCTATTCCAAGTGAAGCCAATACTGTTTCCAGTTTTCAGTTCCACAAGCGCAGGTGGTATGTTTGGCTCCAGGTCCGTGTTGTGTTTTATCTCGGAGAAACGAGGACTAAGATGTGATAAGGCTTAATATTTTAACAAGATTTAATAACGATAGAACCAGACACCATGTGCAAAACGGAAAGAAAATCAAAGTGCAGTGACCCTTTCAAGGTTCTGTTTATTTGTGGTGATAACTCAGGACATGTAGAAGAACAAACAGAGGGCTCCTGCAGACTTGAAAAATTTTACTCACTCAATATTTTCCTGTACATGTTTTCTAATCTGAAACAACAGACATTTTGTCCAGTCACCAGCAAACTCCAGTTTGGAGGGATTGCCGTAGTCAAACCCACCTGTTTCAACTCTTCCGCTAATTTCAGGGTTTAGTTGGAATGTTAGGACAGCAAAATCACCAACTGTGCTGCTCTTCAACCCTCCATGTGTGCTCACAAAGGCTATTGAGTTTTAAATCTTGGTGTCATTAGCGAGTATCAAGTGAGCAAGTGATTTTATTCCCAACCTGCTTTGGATCAAGTGAAGACATTAATCTCAGAAAAACCGCCTGGATTTAAAACCTGTTGTCTTAGAAGCTGCGGGCGCTTATCTTTTCTGTGGGTTTAAGGGACCCACGTGAGGTTCTTATAACTTTCTCATATTTACAGTTTGCCCCTGCTTGTTCACCGTTCATACTGTTCAGATTTGCGCCAGTCACGGATCACAGGTGTTTATTTCCCTTTATTTCATCTCCATGTGAGAGGTTTGACAAGATCATAGACAGAAGTGGTCTTGAGTAAAGTTCGAGAAAGGTCTATATGGACAACGATGTGTAGATTTGAAATAAAATATAAACAAGTTCAAATTAGTATGTCGGTAAGACATTTGAAGTTAGATATAGTTTCACACTGAACAAAGTTTTAGGACGATTCATTCTTTAATTGTTGCTTTTTTTAGTTTTAAATAAATTGGTTCTTTTTT
This sequence comes from Distichodus sexfasciatus, assembly GCA_032718565.1. NCBI lineage: Eukaryota > Metazoa > Chordata > Actinopteri > Characiformes > Distichodontidae > Distichodus > Distichodus sexfasciatus. The sequence continues at coordinate 53,616 of JAVGVS010000680.1, read as the reverse complement.
TGTTTTGCAGACAGTAGATATCTTCCCATGCACAAAAGAAAATAAGGTGTTGCTCTCCAAGACCTGGAACTTCATCCAGATATCAGTATGAACATATCAAGTATCTGTATTATGAAAAAATGTACACAAAGTATTGTGTTAGCAAAAAAAAAAACAACCCAGAAATAATTTCACCATATCTCATCTGTGTCTTATTTGCAGGCCAGTGGGAAAAACATCGGTGATATTGAGCAGATGGTGAAGGTTTTTGAGGAGACAAAGCATGCACTTTTATATCCAGTGGTTCTTGTATGGGTAAGTGTTGACGTAGTAGTAGGCTGCTCACTTACGGGCCAGGAGTTCTTAAAGTGCCCCTGTTATGCCATTTTAAAGGTTGCTAATATTGTTTTATGAGTCTCTTAAACAGGTTTACATGTATGCAAGGTCAAAAAACACTTAAGTTTTCTCCAAAAATCGATTTAATTTTACCCCATTTCTAAATGATTCGTAAACGACTCGTGTGAAGCAGTTGGATGAATCAGTCTGTCTAAACCCCTCCATTCCGTGAGCCCTCACTGCTGTGATGGGTCAGATGGCGCAGTACTTTATGATTGGTCTACCGCTACAGCGTGCGTCGGAAAACGAAACGCCCAATGCCATAACTGAATGATAGCTCTGGAGACCTGTCAATACATAGAAAAGATGGCCTCGATTTTACCTTATCAACTGAGCCGGAGTCTGACGATGAAACGGTTGAAGTAGCACATCGACAAGAAACTGTTCCGCAAGCACGACTGGAGCAGGACGTTTCTCAGTGGTAAGTGTTTGTGGGCGGGCAAGTTGTTCGCGACGTAGAACGTGGGCGGACATTATTCAAATATGTTACTTCGTGACGTGTGGCCGTAACAGAAAAAGATTCCAATTGCTGACGACTCGTTTAGGCGAATGTGAGCCGACTCTTTTTTTTTTTGATAGACAAAAACTTCATTTATCGTGCACAACTTTGCAGATAGTTTATGTTCACATACAGCTACATGACACACTGCATGAAAGATCATATTTGAAAAAGCATAATAGGGGCACTTTAAGTTCAAATCCAGCTCTATCCTTCCACCAGCACTACCACCACTCCACCCCTCAGCAAGACCCTTAACCCCAAGGTGCTTCAGGGAGACTGTTCATAAAATTATAAAATGCATTCCACTCTGGATACAAGTGAAAATATTATCTATTATATATTATCATCCTTGTCTGACTGCATGTTGACTGCATAGCAAAGGTCTCAATGACAGAACAACAAAATTCTTGAAAGACATGAACCATAAAGTTTGAAGATTTAACTCTTCACTACAGAATGATTGGAAACTGCAAATAACCTTTGGAAATTTTATGAGGAAGGTTCTACCCTTCTTAAGAGTTTCTACCCGCTAGCTCAAATTGTTTAGACAGTTTAAATTGGAAAATGAAGCTAAAGTAGGAAAGATCAAAAAGTAGGAAGTGTGAGATATTTTATTTTTACTGTTTAACATTGACTTCCAATTTCACAAGCCCTTTGATACATCATGTCAGCTCGAGTTCACACAAGCTTGAACAAAGTCAAACATCTTTTTGGATCTAATCCTAAGCTATCATGGTTGGAAATGATTCCATGAAGAGGTGGAGCAGCTTTTTTTTTCGAAGTGTAGTGGTTTTTCTAGGAATCCTGTGAAGGTTCTCTGCACTGTACAAAAGGTTCTTATCAACAGTTAATGGTTCTGTCTTCAGAGTTCTTTTATTCTAGTATTTAAATTCTAATTAAAAGTATTTTATGATTCTTCTGAACAGACAAGCCCCCAAAAAAGCTTTTGCCATTTTTGACAATGTAAAACTAATAAAAATATTTTGGATATATAATAATACCAGAAGGCATTTGA
>JAVGVS010000680.1:0-51714 GCA_032718565.1 Distichodus sexfasciatus | reverse complement strand
AAGTGAATACGGAAGTTCAAACAAGGAGACCTAATGAGCATCAGCACGTCCAATCGCATAACTCCTAGTTCTGTATATAAGCAGTAAAACTGGCCTTCTTCTCTGCCACTACGGCTTTTCGGTTTCGCCCGTCTCCTCCCCTCCACCACCATATATATATATAAAAAAAAAAAAAAGAAACCCCTGTCTAGTTTAAAATGTATATTGTATATTGTCTGGTTTAAAATGTATATTGTTTAATGTATATTTTAGTATTTCTACTTATTTATTGTCTATCCCATGTGCCTAGTCGTGCCACTGCCTATTTATTCTCTGTTCTACTGTTCTTTGTTTGTTTGCACTGAAAATAACCTGGAGCCACGTCGTCTCGTCTCTCTATGTATCTGTACAGTATATAGCAGAGATGACAATAAAGTTGACTTTGACTTTGACTACTCGTAAGACTGTTAAGGGTGGGACATTAAATGAAGCAGCGAGTCGTAAGCAAACAGCACAGAGAGAAGAGACGGCAGTGAAGCCACAGTAGCGCACCTTGTAATTACTTCATATCAGCGATGGTCAAAATTAAACACTAAGGCCTGGTTTCTTGCTCATGGACTAAGCCTAGTCTTGGACTAAATTGTAGTACCAATGGAGATTTACCATTCAAACTCAAAACTAGTCTAGGACTAGGCTTAAATCCTCGGCTGGGAAACCGGCCCTAAAACTGTTAAGTAAGTCATAGTGTCGTCATAACCACTGCTCATTTGAATTTGTGTTGGTGGAAACTCCTTGCTTAGAACTGAGTCTGTCTCCTTTCACCACCAGCACCTGGATGTAAATCTCACTTGGTCAATCATCACCGTCTTGATGTGCTTTTAACAGTGTGGCGTTTTGTGTTTATTGTTATTGTTAAGTGTATTAATGGCTTGGCGGTCCACTTTTGTTGAAAGACGTTTTATGCTCCTCTCTTGTACGGCGATAGGTTCATTTATACATGTCGGAGGAGTCGTGCCACCAACAGAGGGCAGATGATCAGGCTGCAGTCCTGGACCTTGCCACCAGCATCAAACAGAGGAACATTTTACTCTACAGCATCCAGGTTATTCACTCAAAGGTGGGTCTCCAGGGTCAGATGGATTACACGTCAATTTCTTTATGCTCAAAACAATTCCGAATATTTTAGGGATGCACCAGAATGAAATTGTTGGCCAAAACCGAAAATGAGGAAACACTTGGCTGAAAAACGAAACACCGAAATAAATCATTACGCCACATTTTTTGTACCATTGCTGTTACGGCTGGGACTGTGTGTACTTACCTCACGTCAAGGCATTGCACTCGCATGAATGAATATTCACGCTATAAAGAATACATCAATTACAGAACTATTAAAATATTTATTTAGCACTGAATGCTGACATTCCAACAGTGCACAATATAAAATTTTTAAAAAGTTTTACTTGGACCCACTCCTGAATAGACTGCAGACCTACAGAACTAACTGCTGAAAGATTGTAAAATTATGAAGAGAAATATGAAGTTATTAATAAATTATTTTATACTATTATTAATTTTAGCTTTATCTCCTAGAAATAGTAAGAACAGTGTCTGTTTTATTGACTTGCAGAATTTTTTTTTATACAGAGACATTAGTACTGTGAAGAAAAAAAAGGTTAGTGCCAGGCAGAAATACTTCTTAATTAATTTGGTATCCATCTGGGTACAGAATATATTATTTGATAACAATATTTTTCTATATTTGTAATGGTAAAAATATTTTCTGATCGATTTAGGTAAGTCTTGGGTAACAATTTGGACTACTTTTGGCATAGAAAATGAGCTGCTCTAAAATAACTACATTTCCCACAATCTCCCGGCGTGCCACGTGGGTCACGTCACAATTAAGCGATTAACGCGCGCCCAAAATAATCACTAGAAATGTTCTTTAAATGGCTGTATTGTGAGTAGAACGCTGGTGGTTGTTGTTTTTTTCCACAGCTAAAATATGAGTTTTGTCTGTAATTAAAAGGGAACATTTGACTGAACTTGTGGCGTTTCACGTGACAACCGCGAGCGTTCAAAGTCACTTGCGCGTGTGTCTACACAGCTGACCGTCGAGCTGCACAATTAACATTTTGATAGGAAAGCTATCGAAGTGGGCTATCCAAAATTTCTATACCTTGCCTACTGATAGCATCACTTCGCAGACAGGGAGTTCCAATGGACGGAAATCCGTCGCAGACCCCTTTTAGACGATTTTAGACACCTTTTTGCAGCAGGTTGCGTGTAGCAGAAGACGATGCCTCACGTCGGTCTGGCTTTAATCACGTAAAGGTGTCCGCTCATAAGTAAAAGCCATTTCTTGCTTTTTTTCATTTTCAATTTTCTTGGATTGATCACATCACAACATCCTGTTTCGGCCGTGTTTAAAAGTCTTTCGGCCGAACATTTTCGGTGCAGCCCTAGACCGTCCTGTGTATTTGAACCCATATTTTCAAAACACTATATGTACAAAAACTTTAACTAGATTTATTAGAATTTTTCTGTTACAAAGTAGATGATTTAGAGAGTGAATTAAGAGAGTTAAAAAGAAAACTATGATGGTATTGTGGCTGTTTAAAAAAAAATATTGAGCCATTTTGCTGTTTTGAGTCCTAATTGTGGACAAACAATACTGTACATCAATATGCTAATAATCTCTATCTCTGTTAATAATCACAAAAATGATAGTTTAACAACACAGAGAGACGGGATGGATTGTTCACCATATCTGACAGTATAGCTTTGACATTAAAACAGTGTTACTTCTTAAAGACATGGTTCATCTGTGATTATTCTTCAATTTATACAATATTTTAGGATAAAATCCTTCATTTAAATGAGGCACAATTGCCCTGTTCCAATCACCAGATGCCAGCTTGTTTGCATATTTCTTATTTAGGTTAATCTATCCTGATGTGTTACAGCAGTGTCTGTCTGTATTTAGGATTCTCATCTATGACTTGGGCCGGTTGTCTGTCGTGGAGGTGTTCTGTTTTCCTAAGCTTAACGTAATTCATTTTTGTTTGCCTGGGGTTGGGTTGGGTTGGGTTTGATATGGTAGTAGGACACTTGCCTATGGACCAAGAGCAAACCCAGCTTTATCTTACTTTCTTAAACTACCAACATTGAGGAATTTGCTCCGGGAAGCTCTCCCTGTTCATATTAAAGTTTAGTTTTAACCCTCACACCTGCATTCGGTTTTCATCCTTACTTCACCTTGCATGCTAACAGTGTTCGTCTAGAAAAAAAAAATGGTTAATTGGTTATTATTAGTGGTTTAAATCAGAGGGGTTAAAATTGTCATTAGTTAAAAAAAAATTACATCAGTCTTTTATATCAGTTGGCTTCCAATAAATTACATATTTTAGATAGATTTTCAGAATATTTAACCCTAACCAAGTACTGTATATTGTGGAAAATGTCTTTATTTAATATGATTATTTATTCTTTACACTATATTGCGTAATGTAGTCAGCTTGTGTAAGAGTGATTGGATAGTCCAGTTTCGATTAACATATTAAGCCTCCCAAACGATGAGAAATGATCAGAATGTCCTTACAGCACTGGATTTTCATCAGATTAGCCTGTTGGAGATAACACGGCCGTGTTGCTGCGCATGGGAAACTCCACCTCAAAGCCCCAGTGCTGAGAGCAGCTGCGAAGCTGTTGGAGATTACTAAGGTGTGTGTTGACAAGGCCTGAGTAGGTTTGGATGTGATAGTCGGGACAGTGCAGCAGATTCCTCATTTGGTCAGCAAGTCTGCAGGTGACGTCAAAGCAGAGTGTAATTTAAAAAACTGCGCCCCACATTCATCACGGCAATTGTTCCCCTTTTTCACATGTGATTTTGCTTTTGAATCTCCGCCGTATGACCCTTCTCCTGTTGTAAGCAGTGTTCCAGAGGTCAGGAACGTGCTTTTGGCCCTTGCAGCTGCCTTCTCCTTTTGGAAAAGGTTGGGGAAGGGAGTGGACAAAGATGATGTGTGCCGAGCATGATAAAACGCTTATCATTGTGAGATAGCGCAAGCGTATAAATCATTCTCACCGACCTCTGCGATAATGAGGATAATTCCTCCCAGATGCTTCTTAGTCAGATTTTTCAAAATGGCTGCCAGGACCCTCTTACGTGAGGTCTGACCTCATGTCGAGCCACGTCCGTCCTTAATTTACAGCTTAATAATTGGAGCCCATGACTCCTTATCCTGAATGTATTATTGTATAACACATTTATTTGGGGAGCTGAGCGGGGAGTCTCCACTCTGCCTAACTGCGGTAAACTATTCTGAAGTGGCAGTAACAAGAAGACGGGGCGAGGAAAAAAAAAAAAAAAAGACAGGCAGCAGGCCTCTGAGGAATGGTTCATGAGAACTGTTAAAAGACAAGTCTTGAATTTGTTTTTCTGTGCAAAATGTTTACTTGTGACATGCTGAATTCCTCCCTGGAGATTGTTGTTTTAAGGACGCTGGTATTTGATAAAAGTCAGTAAACATTTTTCTGTAAACTGGGTTTCAGATGTCTTATTAAAACCAGCCTGCTTCTTTATCTGGGACTCCCTTGTTTTCCTCAGTTCTCTATTAGTAAAGTGAAGCTTCTGTCATGTCCAATTTCCTTTTTGGTTAAGATGTGTTTACTGTTGCCTCAAGCTGCTGAGGTATTGCATTAGACCGCTGCTTTTTCAACAAGTTCCGCTCAGCAAGTTGAAGAGTATTTGACAGATTCGCTCAGCACTTTCGTGCGTCTCGTCCTACAAACTTGAGAGCCCTTGAAGTGCCTTAGGGCAGCCGGTGACAACAGAGACCTGCAATTTCATTTGTCTGACGCTGCAAGCTTACTGTTCTTCACTAGGGTTGGGTACTGAAAAGCGGTGCCAATACGGCACCGGTACCTATATAACCGGTATGTACCGGACCGAAACAGAACGCGAATTTCGGTGCCTCATTTCGGTGCCACTTAAATGCCTGAACTGTCGATTGAAATATTTGTTCTCTGGGGCTATGATGACACAGTTTTAATAAGCATCAGATTCATCAACACACATGATCGCTAGTCAAATTTAAATACTGCATTCATGGGGTGTCAGAAATGATCGGAAAAATAAATGATTTCCTTAATTAGAAAAATCTTGAGAACTTTGGAAAGCTTTGATAATACAAATCCAAAACACTGTTGCAGTAATGTTACTGTCCATTTTATTTTTGGAGATTAAACGTTTATTAGATTAGATTAAAAAATTAAAAGCACAAATCATCAGGAAATGAGTACAACTAACGTTACACTCGCTCTGACGGCAGCAGGTGGTCTACCGCTATCTTAGCTTGCTAAATTAAACAACTTTCGTTAAAATGCCTAAAACTAAACGGTCGAAAGTGTGGCTATATTTCACAAGAAAGGATTCCGACACCGCAACGCGCAGCAGATGTTTTACAGCAGTTGCGTGTAAAGGGGGAAACACGTCAAATCTAATGAAACATTTGAGGGCACACGGAATAAACGTAAAAGCAGAGGGATGCACCGTGTTTGACAGCTTGTGGGCAAATATGGTGATATTTCTGCAAAAGAATTGCTAAAATTTGAAGCGGTTTAGTTATTGTAGTTGGGTTAGGTGGCTTATGTTTTGTTGTTGTTTTTTGTATTTACTTATATATTCATATACACGTTAAACTTTTAATATATTGTTCAATTCTAAGCATTCAATTTTTAGTTCAATAAAAATGTATTCTTGAGTCATCCACCATCATTTTGTGGCTTTTGTAAAGTATCGGTTCAGGCACCGTTTTGGCACCGTTTTAAAAGTATCGATTTGGCACCGGTATCGAAAAACCCCCAAACGATACCCAGCCCTATTCTTCACCTATTGATCAGTTGCTCAAGGAATGATGGGAAAAGCTAAATGCACAACCCTCTTGATTCTCTCTCTAATTAAAGAGTTGGTGTTTCTTCCCTTAGTGTCTATAGTGCACATCACCCAAAAATGAAAATCATGAAATGGACCACTAACACACTTTTAACATCAAAGCACGCGCCTCATAGCATACCAGAGTTAGTAAGTTGATCAGGTGGCGTAAGGCATATTTTTTCCTGACCCAATCAGTGTTTCCAGAAGTGACAGGAAGTGTCACCAGATCCCGTCACACCGGGCCCTGGTGACCTGTCACTCGCTGAAAAGACTTGTCACAATGATATATGGGCCCACTAATCCCTTCAGTGAGAGGCCCGGTGTTTACCCTCCCCGCCGCTTCCTTCTCCTCAAAGAGCCCAGCCAAGGAATCCTAAACCTGAGAGGAGATTAGCCGCTCCTTAAAAATGGGGGGGAGAAAGGGAGGAAGAGAGAGAGAGAGAGAGAGAGAGCGAGCGAGCGCAGACTCCAGAAAGCCATTCTCTTACCTACTCAGATCCACCACTGAATGGCAGGTTGTGAAATCGGACACGTGGAAAGTGGAGTCTTTTCACAGGAATGTGGCACTTTTTGAGTTTGATGGTACGTTCTTCTGAGATTCTTTAGCCAGTCTGCGCTGTAACCTTAATCTGTGGAACCTGACGCCTGTAACCCCCCGTACCTTGGACATCATGGATTCTATAGAATTTGTTCTAAAATGTAATTCTGTAGCATTCTCTATGTGTGTCTCTCTCTAGTGAGAATGAAAGATGGATCAAGAGGGGAAGGATAGATATGTAGATGAAAGAATATTGATATAGACACTTAGGGCAGGTTTCTTGCTCATGGATTAACCCTAGTCTTGGATGAAGTTGTAATACCAATGGGGATTTACCATTCAATCTTAAAGTTAGTCTAGGACTAGGCTTAATCCTCTTCTGGGGAATTGGCCCTTAGAGTTTATACATAAATGCTGGAAATCTGTTTCTTATCCAGTTTGATTCCCATTTACATGGACGTTTGTGTGATTTGGTGGAAGCTCTTATCCATAGTGATGTTCATCAGTTATTTATGCTGTAGTTCACCAAGAGAATGTGATCTTCATACGTAAAACTTAGATTTCAATCAGCAACCACTGTATAAGCCAGTCACTGTCTGCTGAGTTCATTTACACTGTCAGAGTCCAGGCCAAAAGGTAATATACACGGTCAATTAGAATACAGAGGATGAGACGGAGCCAGTGAAGGTTGGGCAGTAGTTGGCTGGTATGTTAGAATTTACATGTAGACTAATCTCGCAACTGCATTCAGTCAGCTGGTCGAAAGAAGTCAGTTAAAAACTAGAAGACGGTTGCAGAGATTATGTAACAAAGTAGGATCAGTGGTGAGAGATTATTGGATTCTCTTGATGAGAAGTACCTATCTTCTTACACTGACAACATACATATCCTGGAAATTGTCGGCGTGAAAAGAAAATGACAATTCTTGGTCTAGTGAAGCCAAAATGTCTACCTTTCTTTCTGAGATGCCCGGTTATGATTAAATAAAAAAATATATTTTTGAAAATCAACAAGTAGTTGTCAGCAGATATAAAAGTAAAATTAGAAAGTATATACCACGCATGGAACGTAGCAAAATGTGTCAGCCTCCGTCTTGAAGGACGTGAAAATGCCAAGAGCGTAAAATGCTGCTGATGATTTTTATCCTGGACAATGTAAAATGTTGGGCGTCACGGTGGCGCGGCGGTTAGCGCCGCCGCCTCGCAGCGAGAAGGTCTTGGTTTTGAACCCCGGGGACTGCCATAGGGCCTTTCTGTGTGGAGTTTGCATGCTTTCCCTGTGTTTGCGTGGGGTTCCTCCGGGTGCTCCGGTTTCCTCCCACAGTCCAAAGACATGTAATGTAGGTTAATGGGCGACTCTAAATTGGCCTCGTAAGGTGTGAATGTGAGTGTGATTGTGTGAGCGTGGGTGCCCTGCTGTGTGTTGGCGCCTGTCCAGCGTTGGTCCCCGCCATGCGCCCGTAAGTTCCCGCGACCCCGGTTGGGATTATTGAGGGGTTCGGATAATGAATGAATGAACTTAAAATGTTTAATTTTGGGGAAAGCTTCATAATCTGCTTGATTAAATGTATTCGAATATCAAAAATGTGCTCATTCATGCCCTTTAATGGTCATCTTTTATTGTATAAGTTCCTATGCTTACCTGTTAGACATTTGTCTCCCAACCGTTAGTGAAGGCTTTTCATTTTCAGAGGTGAAATGTGTGCTGACAGTTTGAGGACTGGCCTGCTGTTGTATTAAGGGAAAAAACCCAAAACAGACACCAGAAGACTGAGGCCACTCAAACTGAATATCACAGACCATCTTTTTACGCTCGGAGAACTCCAGATGTGCTCCGGCATGTGCAAATGTGTGGCGGCGAGGAAAAACCCAACTCCCAGAGCCACTGTTTACCCTACTTTGATTTGGCAGATTTCACGGAGAAAAAAAACATAGCCAGCTTTTCAGAGCCGGTGTCCACAAATGCTCTCATGAAGGCTTATTGTGAGACAACATTCCGAACTGGAACAATCACACAAACTAATGACAGGAATTCTTACCAGGTCCTCTGAATAGGTTTGTAAACACTCAATCAGTAAAGAACTCGGGTGCTGTTCGTACGTGCAGCACTGCGTTTGCCGAGCACTTGTTTTAAATTTGTGCTGACCACCCACTGTCATGAGCAGGATATCCACTTTCAGCGTTTAGCATTGGGCTCAGTATGGGATCTTAAACTTTTCTCTCTATTTTCTTCAGTATCTATATTCTAGTCTTTTTCAAACATTTATTAGGGGGCCCTGCAGTGGAACACTGCGTGGTACCCTATTGGAATATTTTTTTTTTTTTTTCTGCACTAAAACGCGTTGTGGAGAAAAAACTGTAAGACCTACAGCTTTGAAATTTGGCAGGTAGGTCCGGTACCCCACCCCCTACACAGGCACAAAAAATTGCACCAAAATAAGCTATTTTGCGATTTTCAAATAATTTTTGAACCCCATTTCCAATTCTCAAAAATCTTATATCATCTTATTCCATGGTTTAAGACAATTTTTTTAGACCCTCGCATCTATTTCTGCCCTGTGATTTTTCGCTAATTTGCATAAAATGAAAACCCAACTTTTTTGAACTAGTCCCTGGATTTTTGTCCAATCTGAATGCAACTGGTATCATTTGAATCCCAAGACACTCTTCTTTAATTATTATCGAGCACATTTTTAATTTAGGCCTTCATTTTTCTGTAATATGCAAATAAACGGCTTGGCAAAGGACTGCAACACCACACACCGAGTGTCATAGAAATCTGGCTCTGGGCGGGCTACAGCTTTGAAATTTGGCAGGTAGGTCCGGGACCCCACCCTCTACTCAGGCAAAAAAAAATTGGGCCACTCTGCCAGTTGGTGGCGCTAATAAGCTATTTTGCGTTTTGCCTAATAACTTTTGAACCGTAGCTCCGATTCTCAAAAATCTTAAACCATCTTACTCCTTGGGTCAAGACGAATCTCTATAGACCCTCGGATCTGTTTCCGCCATATTGGATTTCTCGCTAATTTGCATAATATGCAAAACCATCTCTTGCGAACTAGATACTGGATTTTTGTCCAATCTGCATGCAACTGGTATCATTTGAATCCCAAGACACTCTTCTTTAATTATTATCGAGCACATTTTTAATTTAGGTCTTTATTTGGCTGTAATATGCAAATAAATGTGGTGGGCTTGGCATAGGACTGCAATGCCACACACTGAGTGTCATAGAAATCCGGCTCTGGGTGGGCTACAGCTTTGAAACTTGGCAGGTAGGTCTGGTACCCCTCCCACTACTGAGGCACAAAAGAATTGCACCACTCTGCCAGTTGGTGGCGCTATAATAAGCTATTTTGCGTTTTGCCTAATAAGTTTTGAACCGTAGCACCCTAGATAAAAGGATGAAACGTGTCATATTTCAACGTCTGTCCACTTCGATTCATCAAAAACTGATAAAGCTGCAAACTGCAAGGCCCCCGTAATCACTGCTTGCAGTTATATTATGATATATGGTGATAAATGATAATAATTCAATGAAATTTTGCAGTTAACTTGTATTTATATTTTTTATCATATATGATACGTACCATGGAAATAACAGTTATTCATTCCCCCGGGGGGGACCGGAGAACTATCTTACAGGAACGTGCGGGTGCTAGGCGGGGACCAACCCCGGGCAGGCGCCTACACACTGCAGGGCACACACACTCACACAATAACGCACACATTTACACCCTACGGGGCCAATTTAGAGTCGCCAATTAACCTATATTGCATGTTTTTTGGACTGTGGGAAAAAAACCCATGTGAACATGGGGAGAGCATGCAAACTCTACCCAGGAAGGCTCCGCGGCCGACCCGGGGCTCGAACCCAGAACCATGTCGCTGTGAGGCGGCAGCGCTAACAGTTGTAATTGTGATAATTCTAATAATTATAATTTTGGTATTAATAACTATGATGCCTCAATATTACATCTGCTGTGGGTAAAAAAACAAAACAAAACAATATAACTTCTAATTTTGTGTTTATGGTGTTCTTTGGAGCCAGTTGTATGTAGACAAAAAATATTAACAAATTACACATATTAAGTAGCTTAATAATTATTTTAATATTGTGGAGATGCTAATTTATCTGCCTTAACATTTATTAACATCATTTTGAAACATGTATTTTACGTACATTTGTGTACAGCATGTACCAATCGGGATTCTATAACGTCTTTCCAGACTTAATAATGACTGATTCAGAATCTGTTGTCTTTAAGCAGGACATTCAGGTTATTGGAATGGAGCCCAGCCAGTATTTTCCTCTAGCATGTTATAAATATGTTATATACTGTATTTATAATAAATAAGCCGTAGCCGTCATTTCCCTGGACCACTGTTTATCTGGAACTGATGGACCTGGATCTCCAGCTACCCTGTTAATCTAGTCTGTTATCCCTTGACCAAGTCATTCTTTATGTATTAATGTTTTATGTACCATGTCTACAACATCTCAACCGTAAAAGTTGGGATTGTTATGCATTGGGCCGGCCTCTTTCCCACACTCTCACCTCCACTTGTGTGTTTATCACAGTTGTTTAGTCTGGGTTTACAGGCTTGTTTTGACAGCCGTGTTAAAATGTGAACTATATCTTCGTTTTTGTTGTCAGTGGCGGTGATAAAATACCCAATGGGTTTCAGTTAGGAGAGACATGAGGCCTGCTCTCCTACATGGAGGCGCTTAAAGGATGTGTTGTATTTGAAAGGTTTTGTGCCGTAAGGAAATAATATATCTGGCCCAGGTTGACCCCCAGTGTGCCGTGTTATGTGTGTCAGGTTGTGTTTAGCCGGTTGCCCATTGAGCCTGTCTTTACTACGGAAGTTTTATTTTCTACATATGGGTTTGGGATGTCATAACACATATTCTTGCTGTTCCCTTCAGACCGGCGATGTAAGAGAGCATTGTAGTCCTTAATTGTTGGGGAGGGCGTCTGTCGCCAGGGCATGTATGAACGCGGTAATCACTCACTTGTTCAAATAGAAGTGCATTCACTCGTTAAGGCCTGAAAAGCTTCCTGTATTTTCTTTGCGTTTCTTTTCAGTATGTATGACTTTGATTATGAGTTAGTTACACTTGGTAAGAAAGGAAAGGATGCAGACCCAGACAGTGCAGACGCCGCATTGTGGAATCCTGTTTAGTTAGACATGGAAAACTATAGATAATCGTGTTCTTTTCCGAGCGTCAAAACGGAAATACGCTTTTTTTTTTTTAACATACGGTACCTTAATTTATCCGAGCTGACCTTAAGTCAACATTGTGCTGAACGGCACCTCAATGGAAAAGTGAAAATGCAGGCAAGTCTGAGGGGGCGTAATACAAAAGGAGATATTCGCAGTCTAACAAAACAGTGCGCTTTAAAAGGAGGTGAGAGTGATTTGAACTGACAGGGTCATCGTAGGTGCAGATATTAAGACATAGCTCCCTGGAGCTATTTCTTTCATTGAAAAGGCAAAGATAAATGAGAATAATTTAAGGAAGGGAAAAACTGCTCATTCTAATTAAAGCGTTCTAGGGCAAGGCACGTCAGGTTTCAGCAGTGTTGTGAAGTGTTTGAGTAATTCTACTTTGTTTCAGTACCTATCATTTTGTGTACTTAATGTGTTAACTTAATGGAAGTAATATACTTTTTACTCCAGCACATTTCAGTTGATGATGGACATTATAGTTGTTACTTTTTGCTTGAGTAACTTTTATACATTTGCAGTCTTTGACATTTTACAAACGTTCTTTTTTATTACGTATTACCTGAGCAACTTGGGGTTAGAGGACCTTGCTCAGGAACCCAGTTGTGTTGTGATGGCTTAAATGTTTTAGCACTAATACCATCAAAACACTTTAATACTTGAGCACTATTAATATGAAATATCTCAGTACTTCAACTCAACTGCCATTCAACTTTTATGGGAGCCATCGTATTTGTGGAGAATCTTTACGTTTCTTAGGTAGCAGTGGTAAGGTTTGAAAAACAGCAAAAACAGGAAAACACGTGAATTTGTGTGTCATTCCAGATCCACCTGGACATCAAAAATCACCTCTTAATCCTCAGTAAACTCTAATGTGGTGGGGTTTGTGTCTGATTGGAGCACATTTATAATGAGAGTGCCCTCTTAGGTAAGGGGGTAGTTCACCGCGGACCACTACAGTGCGGTTTAGAGTCATATCAAGTGTCTGGAACTGCCATGAAAATGAGCTGCAGATCTCTGTTATGGTTCTTCCCTGCAGCTAGTGCCTGCTGAATGGGTGGCTGGCAGCGATATCATAATGCCTAAAAGATATGCACTGTCAGACTTGGAAACGTAATACTGGCCAGCCAGAGATAGGGCTGCTTTTAAGTCTCTTGTGTTGACTCTTGTTCACATGATCTAGTGGAGTGGCACTGGAGTGGAGTGGAACCGAGGTATGAAGATGAGCTCCTTGCAGATAGCTCATATTATATCTTATAAATAACCACCAAATAGTTACTAACCACTAACCATTTGTTTAGGTGGTGGTCCAGTCCATCATGTCTGGGACAAAGACACGGTGGTGGGAGTGCTCAAGCTGAAACGATTCCTCTTAAGCACTCAGATCTCTTTAAAATTCCGTATATTTCACACAGGTGATTGTTCGCGTCACACTACATACTTACTGTATTTCAACTCGTAAAACTTGCAACTGCAAAAATGTATTTCTTTTACAGTGTGTCTATTCTTTCATTTTTCCCAAAAAAAAATGTGTTTAAGTTAGGGGTGGCTATTCGCAAGGACATAACGTCACGATACATATCACGCACAATACGTGCGTCACGATACAATTATATCATGATATATTGCGATATTTTACAGTTCACTGAAAATGTAAAAACAGAGCTGAAACGCAAGTTGCTGTGTACGATAATGTGCCCCGTCAGTTATCTGAGGCTGCTTGTGGTGCATGATTCTCCCCCTCGGAAATATCGATTTTTGGAGAAATATTGTATGGATTTTTTGCATAGCCCTAGTCTAAATATGTAAAAGAGAACTAGCTGCCTAGAACAGCATGACATCAGTGCTGTTCTGTCGGCATGATTGCTAATTGGAGCACCACCTAAACACGTATTTCCACAAGGGGTCCTTTGGTTAGAAACTGACTAGTAGTTGCTTATATGACATTATATGATGACTACAGACCAATTAAAAAATCAAATCAATTTAGTGACTAAGACGTTTCTAAGTTAACAATTTGATTCAATGCGATATCTCGATGCATCACGATGCACCCCATCAGTTGTTCTACGTTACTTCACATTGCACGCAGATTGGGCAGCCAATGTTCTTTTTACGCCATAACCAGAAAATCGGCAAGCGATGTCATTATGATCTAATCCAGGGGTTTTCAACTGGTTGTGCCAAAGGGACCACCTCTCAGACGAAGCAGTAGTGTTCTATTGCTTGGTAAATATTGGCATTAAGTTTGCGTTATTCATAAAGATGTCCGAAGCATCTGGAAATGTTTTGAAAAAAATAAATAAAAAGGAAATGAATTTTAAAAAGTGATTTCAGTAGTGAAACTGGATTGCATGTCTCCGCCCCGATATAATCGATTATGGTCTGATTACTGCTAAAATCTGTAGATAAGTGCAATTCAAGTCTGAAGCCTTTTGGAATGCAGTGAAAAATGTATCAACAATTTCAGCGAATAAACTGTAGAAAAGATGAATCCTTGATGGATTAAATTTGTATAAATAAGTAATTTAAGAGAATAGATTGATCTTTTGTTACAATACCTGGCACAGCTGCTTGAGCCCATACCAGACCCATATTTGGGTATTGAAGCAGTCCATCCCTATGATTTTGTGTTTTATAACCATTTAGCAACAGATTCATCTTATGTCTGTTCTTGATATTTGTGCTCTCTCCAGTATAGCTGGCGTTAGAAGGAGCTTTGCAGGGGCCATTATAGCAGAAGAGTTGGCAGAGATTTAGGGGAAAATAACAGGAGAGGGCCCAGTGAGCTGGCGGCAGGGAGAGCAACCCAACATGACAGAGTGGTACAAATTGTCACCGTTAAGTTCCTAATTGGTGAGGCTCCATCTTCAAAGGGCGAGGCGGCTGTTGGAGGCATCGACGGTGGCGGGTCGGCGTGCGCTGATGGAAAGGTTGATTGCAGCTGTGGAATTTTTCGAGGACACTTACTGAAAGGCTCCACTCTGTGTGGTCTGTTGGCATAGCAGCCAGCCCTTTTCCACCCCTCGGGGAAGTTTCCATTGTCACGAAGCAAAAAAAAAAAAATCCCGAGGAAGTGCCACTGCGTTATTTTATCATTAATGACTGAGTGATGGTGAAGGTGCTTTTTCTTCTGATATGAAAGACTCTTCATCACCGCATTCGGAGGGGACTCTCTCAACTTTCCACATAAATCTGTGGTCAGCCTTTTAATCACGCGATGCCTTTTCAAGACATACGAATATATTTATGATACCTGAAAGGTACTGAATGTTTTAAAGTCCCCGGTCAAAAAGAAGGACCATGGAAAAAGAGAACCATGACTCAGGCAGTCTTTTGAGGATTCTGCCGGCCAGCTTTCACATTTCAAATGTTTTTTGCTCAGCATTTAATTGGTATATCATGCCAGTAGATGAGAGCTGACATTTATAAAGTCGGGATATTACTTTGACTGATATTACTTTTGACCTGTTACATTTGCAATATTAACATGAGCATAAAATGGACAGAAAGACAATATTATTGTAATCCACTGGAAATAATGTGACCAAATGTCCAATCATTTTCCTCAGGTCTTCTTCTTTTACCAGATATTTGGAATGAATGCGTCACAGCAATTGTAGGAATCAGTTTGTCCTAGTGTTAAGTACCATTTGCTTGCACGAGGAAGCTTTGATCTGCATTTTATAAGGTACGTTAGGTAAAGTTATGGGTCTAAACCTTGGCCAGCTGCGTTGACCTGACCTGCCCTGCCCTAAAGAAGGCAATGAAACTGCAGTGAGGACCCATGGATGTTTTATCCATCATAAAAGCCTGGAAAAAGACCTCGAGCATCAGTGGAAAGTCCTTACTCACCAACGAAATGAAGTTATTGCGTCTGAGTAGATGGAGACTTTTAAGAAAAATGACGATTCAAGTGTTGAATTTCCCCTCTCTTTCGCATTTGTAACAATGGTCCAGAACAGAACTCATTAACTGGGATTTTCTGGCCGGCTGTCAGCTCACAGTGGAAACGTAAAGGACTTGGAGAGAGCGTCCACTTGTCGTATGGCGTGGCGATTTATGATGCGTTGAAAGCTCAGAGCTGGGTCATTTTGGAATGGAAGACTTTTAACCACTAGTAGGCTAACCACTCGTTGACCACTATAGAGGTCAGATTTTCTTTCTGTAAAACTGTTGTCTACAGGAGCCAGAGGGCACACAGTCCATCATGACATTAGCTTGTGTTTTCAGCATTTTTGTTGATTATCTACTTTGACCAAATATGGACTTAGGCTTAAATCTTTGTGGGTTTATTTTTTCGTCTTAACTCGACTGTCCTTGTTATGTATCACAGAAAGAAAACAAAATATGTAGCTTCAGTTGTTGGATGTCAAACATTGGTTCAAGTATTCGGCATCCCTGCTTGCATTTTTCAGCTGATATTCCGGAATTTGCAAATGTGTATTTGTTTTACGTCGCTATGTTCCACACCCCACCCACTGCCTGTGTTAGCCAAAATCATTTCGCTTAGAATCGTTCACAGATTGTGCGCCTTTTGATCCTCTTTGGTGATCGTCTCATCTTTGTGACTTGTTTTTAAGAAATGTTTTTCCAGCACGGATGTCGTGTCACCCCGCTAACAAACCGAACCACATGAACAGTGTTGTGTTTAGCTGCGGTTAAGTGGGTTAATGCTTCTGCACAAACTGTTTTCCACTGACTTCAGTAACGTGTGGTAGCTAGATTTGGAATTCTCTACATTTCTTTTCATGCTTAGTTTAAATTTGTGTAAGTCTCATTAAAAAGTCTCTGGTACTGCCGTTAAAATCTAGGGAGGCACCGATTTAGGAGTTATAGATCAATGCTGATATCCAGTTTTTTTCACGCTTATATCTGCAGATGATGATAAACACGCTTATAATTTAGAAAAATTAGCTACCACTCTACTTGAATAATAGAGAAGTGGAATATTTATTTGCCTCTTTTTTAGTTTTTAATCAGCCATCTTTAAACGGAAAAATTTAAAGATTTCCCCAAAAAACACATTTTATTGGCTAACTGGTACAAAAATTGGCTGATCACTTAAACCGTTGGTGTATTCACAAATGAACAAAATTCTGAGCGTTTTGGGGGGCGTAATGGTAGGGTGTTCGCCCCGTGATCTGAAGGTCGCAGGTTCGAATCCAGGGCCAGTGGCACAGCACGGTAGCACAGTGGTTAGCCCTACTGCCTCACAGCGAGAAGGTCAAGGGTTCGATCCTCGGGTAGGCCGTAGGGCCTTTCTGTGTGGAGTTTGCATGCTCTCACCGTGTTCGTGTGGGTTTCTGGCCTACAATAAATGTTTTGGGCAAATCTCAGCATCGATCCAGTGTCAGTGATTCTGCTGATTCTGATACGATTCTGATGCCATTGTGCATCCCAATTAAAAGCTCATGCCTTCTACACTTGTCTAATGAAGAGACTCTGCAGGATGGGTATGGATAGACTGTTGTGTCTCTAGCCTGTTTTTAAAATCAAAAATTAAATAAAGGAATTAAAAAGACATTACGTTCTAAAAACAGAAAAAGCTGTCCTCATAAAATGTCTCAGTTTTTTGAAAGTGAGTGATTATTTGTCGTTGTTGCTACAACACATACAGCATCTTTTGCACCTCAGCCACATGCAACCTCTGCATTTAACCCAGCCCGGTAGGAGTTTGGGGCAGCTGAAGTGGGCACCATCTGTGAAGAAGAGTTTTGGGGTGGTACTTCACTCAGGGAACTAATTTTAGCCTAAAGTCGCTGAGTGGATCTTAGCACGCGGTCCCAGCACCCACTCGGGATTCGAAAACGTCCCTCGGCCTATTTTTATATCTTCACTTCTTTAAAAATGATTCATTAACAATTAAAATTGAACTAATGTTTACTTGTGTATTAAATGTTCATGCACCCGGTCGCCCCGTGGAGGATGGGGGCCCACTTCCTAGTCTTTCCTCCTGCTAGAGGGAGTTTTTCCTTGCCACTGTCACCTCAGGCTTGCTTGTTGGGGGTTTGAGCCGGTTTTATGTGACAGTGACTGTTGTTAAGAGCACTATATAAATAAAATTGAATTGAGTGCCTCTACAGTATTGAAATGATTTGACAACGCTGCATCCGTAGGACAAACTCAATACCCGTCACTCCTGCCTCTAATAGAGCAGTTCATGGGAAATGCAGGAATTAGATGTATGGTTGGGGTGGACGATATATTGAATACACCTGATATATTTTGGCTTATTCCACGTGCAGTGTAGTATATGACTACACTACCAATCAAAAGTTTGGACACACCTTCTTCCCATTCAATGTTTTTTCTTTATTTTCATTACTATTTACATTGTAGATTCTCACTAAAGGCATCAAAACTATGAATGAACTGTGTAAGGGCTATTTGACCCAGAAGGAGAGTGATGATGGAGTGCTGCGCCACATGGCCTGGCCTCCCTGGTCACCTGACCAAACCCAATCGAGATGGTTTGGGATGAGATGGACCGCAAAGGGGCCAACAAGTGCTCAGCATCTGTGGGAAGTCCTTCAAGACTGTTGGAAAACCATTTCAGCTGACTACCTCATGAAGCTCATCGAGAGAATGCCAAGAGTGTGCAAAGCCGTGATCAAAGCAAAGGGTTGTTATTTTCAAGAATCTAAGATATAAAACATGTTCTGGGTTATTTCACAATTTTTGTTTACTAATAATTCCATGTGTTCATTCATAGTGCCTTCAGTGAGAATCTACAGTGTAAATAGTCATGATAATAAAGAATAAACATTGAATGGGAAGGTGTGTCCAAACTTTTGACTGGTCGTGTATATCGTGAATATGGAGTTGAAATCCTCGTGTTAATGTTAAACAGACAGCATGTACTTCACTTTGGAGTTTGGCCTCTTGTTTGTATCTTGTTTGATCCTATTTGTCTATAGTTGATTTAATTTGACTATGTTTATCTTATATGCTGTAATAAAATTATTATTATTATTATTATTATTATTATTATTACTGAGTAGTTATGTAGCCCAATATGCATTTTTAGCAATTTGCGCTATGCTAACTGTGCACTTCTACACTGACTTCATAAAGTCCATCCTCTCTTTCCCGACCACCATCTGGTACACTGTTGCCACTGCTAAGAACAAGAGCAGACTGCAGTGCGTCATGCGCTCCACTGAGAAGACGATCGGCTGCAGCCTTCCACTTCGAGCCCTCTCACCCTGGATACCAACTCTTTCATACCCTTCCCTCTGGCGGAAGGTTGAGGTCCATTAAAACCTTAGCCAGAGCACAAGCTTTTTTCCTAGTTCAACTGGCCTCATCAAGGCCCGAGTCCACGACTGATTCTTCTCTCCCACCCTGTACTGCTTTTTGATTTATGTTATGTTTTTTTTTCTCATCCTGTGTTCTGTACAAGTAAACTTTGTAAATAATTATTGCATATCCTAAGCGCTCACTTAAAAAATGCCATAGCTATAATCTTCTATGTGTAAAACCACAGTTGTTCAGTTTGTTCTTAATGTCTTCGCACCAACCGCCAACGCCAAATCCTTGTGACAACGTGCTTGGCAAATTGACGCTTGTGTGGTTTGGTGAGCCATGGTCCCTCACCACACTGTCACTGGTTCACCGGTTTACCTTTCTTCAAACACTTTTGGGGGAATTCTGACAACTGCAGACACAGGGAGCATCCCACAAGAGCTACAGGTTTAGAGAGGCTCAGACAACGTCATCTAGCCAGCACAATTTGGCCCTGGTCAGACTCACTCAACTCCTGACGCTTGTCCATTTTTTTATGCGTCCAACCCATGAACTTTGAGGACAAAATTGACTTGCTACCTAATTTCTCCCATTCACTGCCAGGTGCCATTGTATGGAGGTAATCAATGTTCACTTCACCTGTCATTGGTGATAATATTATGGCTGATCAGTATAATTGAATTTTGATTCGTTACTGGAAACCATTTCTTAAATCAGGCATTTTTTTTTCTGACGGACACTTTATTTGGAAAATGTGTCATATCATGAAGACGTAGTCAGTCTGGTCCTGGACCGTATGCTACTTATTTTAAAACCGAGTCTGGTAATGCTTTGTTTTCTTCAGCTGTGATCCACTACGCGTATGCCTAACAATGGCCCTTAAACGTAGTGTCACTGTCACACATCATCACACCTCAGGCACAGTATGTACTTATAAATCAAAGCTTTAGCCTTTTTCCACTTTTAAATAGTGTGAAAGGTGTATTTTTCTGTCACGAGCCAATAAAACGTTGAGGGAGTGGAATCCATTAAACCCTGACAGCGTGATGTAGTTTGTTCCTGAGTGGAAGTGACTTGAAAGTAGCCTTGTCCGTTGAGCACAAATGAAGCTGAACAGGGAAAGGATTTAATGTGGAAAATCCAATATCATATCCAAATGGAAGTTCCATTCAATTGAGTTTTCCCCTTTATTTCCACACACCAAAGCACTTGAGGTGACAATTTGTAGCTTTTGGGGTGCTGCTGTTTGTTTGCATGGCAATTAATTGATGAAAGCACTAAAATGGCACTAAAAGCACGATAACAAAAAGAAAACAAAACACGAACGCCACATGAAAAACCAGAAATAACGCACAAATTGCACAAATGACACAGTGAAACACGAAACCAGGAGATTACAACAAGAGAGAAGGCATTTTCATTAAAGTGGAAACATGGGCGAGTTGAAGAATAAAAGGTCTATGGTCTATGTCTGTCGTGAGATTTCTGATCTTACTCTAATGCATTTGAAAAAATTCCGCATCTGGTTTACAATAATTACGGCAAAATCGGGTCATGTATCTAAGTTGCCATAAAATGATTAGTGAGTTTATTGATTCTCAGCACAATCAGGATAGACTGTGTTTATCTGGGCATGTGTGTGGCTGTGGGCCTTTCACAACTGCTTTCGTTTACCAGATTTGAAATGAAAGACATTTATCATTTCTTATCAGTCCTGTTCCGAGGGCAATGCTTAGGCTAAAGGAATTTCCATCACGGAGAAGTTATTAAACCATCTCTAAGAGAAGTTTGACAGCGTGTGTTTGTTTTTCAGGTTCCTGAGCTTTGGGAAAGGTCAGTGGAAAGACTCTCACAGATCTCAGCCACTCTTATCAGAGACAGAAACCCTGCGTTTACTGGACAGCTTCTGCAAGTCTGAAACACTGGCCAACCGTACATACACACACTATTAGCAGAAGCTCTAATTTTTTGTAAAAAATCATGCAACACAGTGCAAGTCATCAGCACATGTAAAAATAAGGTGTTACGGTACATTAAAA
Organism: Distichodus sexfasciatus; assembly: GCA_032718565.1. Lineage (NCBI taxonomy): Eukaryota > Metazoa > Chordata > Actinopteri > Characiformes > Distichodontidae > Distichodus > Distichodus sexfasciatus. Next base: position 30,738 of record JAVGVS010000680.1, on the reverse strand, counting down.
AGTGTTAACCCAGTTGGCGTTATTAATCACTCCGTTGACATTATTTATTCCCCGACATAAACAGTAACTCTCCCTGGCACAGTATGAAGGCTTTCTTATCTTGTTTTACTGCAAATTTTTTGTCTTCATGCAAATTTTGTATTAAAGTGAAAAGAAAAGAGCTTGTATTTTTGTTTCTTCACCTTGCGCTACGTCTCATCTTAAGCAGGGGAAATAGGAGTGTCCTCTGAGTCTGTACTGCCCTCTTGTGCAATACTCCGAGCAATGTTGAGACATTTCGTGTTTCCAATTATGGCCACTAGAGGCAGTGTGGGCATATCATTTTATTTTCAGACAGGCGGTGGAAAGAGTGGAATTGAAATCCAAATTTTGTTTCGTTGCAACGAAAATCCAGAGATCACGAAGAAATGACATTTGTTTATGAGGAAAAGTGGGACAATATACTTTTGAAGTTTGTGAGAGGAGACAGAGCACACTGATCTTTTGGAAGGTATCGCTGAGAAGTTAATGAAACGGTTAAAGTGTCCATAAAGTGTTGGAGTAAGAGTTAAGAGTTTTGAGCAGGGTTGAGGGTTGTATGATTTAACCACATACCCAACATTTGTTTTAAAAAAAACAACAACTTTACTATGCCAATGCGATTACACACACAGCAGCTCTCCAATTTGTTCGGTCCACTAGTTTTAACACTAGCCAGACCGGATTGGCCCTGCTGACCACGTTTCATAAACTGGGGCTGTTTTTATAGCTTCACTCTGACGAAAACAGGGCTTCGGAAGGGCTCCCAAATCGGTGTTGGGGCCATACCGGGCCTCCTGCCCGCTCTGCGCCAACCGCTGATTGCTAATTGATTATGGCCTTGGGTTTCCCGCCGCCTGAGCCAGAGTGTGAGGTAATTATGGAGGGTGGCGGGAGGCCAAGAGCGTATCCCTGCCCTCCTCATTGGCCTAAAGTGCCCATGGAAAGGGCTGCGTGAAAATAGCAGGAAAACGTGCGTTGTCTCTCCGCTCTGCTTTGACTGACACTTTAATGGTCAAAATGTGGTTCTAAACTTTAAAGGAATATTCCACCCAAATTGCTAATGTGGCTAACAGTAGCGTGGCGATGTAGCGCGGGCGCTTTGCTTGTCTTGTTAGCTTTCATTCTTTGTTAGCCACATTAGCCTGTTTATGCAGTTTATAGGTTTAATTAAATACCTTCGGTCTGGAAGCAAAACACCTAAACAGCTTTTTGGAAAGGAAAATATAGCAACCTTTGATTTAGTAACAAAACATTCGTTTTTGTTTAGTTTTTTTTTAGTTTTGTTTTGCAATCTCACAATCAGTTCATTCAGTCACCCTGTATGCGCCATTTTTAATTCATTCCACATTTCCATCTGACCTATACGTGAAGTGAGGTTTTCCCCCGTTTCCCCTTGTTCTTGGGAATCAGCAGGGTACAGACTTGGTGAAACTGGAGAATGACTCTCAGTGTGAAGCCACTGCTCATGATTGAGATGGATTAACCACCTTTTAGATGTCCTATCACATGCCAGAACAGAAAAAAATAGAAAATGATACTGGTGTCAAAAATCTGGGGAGAATGTCTGGTACAATAATACCAAGGTTGATTGGTACTTGTATTATGGCCACTCTGTCTCTTTTTATATCTCATTTCTATGAGATGACACGTGAAAGTGCCAAGTCGGGAGACCTTAAATGCTTTAAAGCGTAATAAAAACAATGCAATAGTTGGACAATCATTTAAACCTCATATTTAACTGAAAATAGTACAAACTCCACATGTCAAAAATTGAAAACTCAAAATGATACTGTCTTACAAACACGCTTATGTAGAGTTTGATGCTATCTACCCATTAAATTATATATATATATATATATATATATATATATATATATATATATATATATATATATATATATATATATAATGTCTATATTGCATCAGCCCCTTTTTTTCACAACACATCTTTTAATTTCAATTTCTTAACCCTTTACTGTTGTTGTCCAAGTCTTTTTGAAATGTACTGTTGGCAGTGAACACTAAAGTGAGCATATATTTTTGTAAAATTATCATTTTAACAGTTTCAACTGTTGTTATACTGTTTACAATTAAATATGGGCTTTTTTATGAAGGTTCCCGAGTTTTTTTTTTATTTTTTTTTTAAATGATGTTTCCACTTACATTTCACACTTTTTTTTTTATTATGAATTGATTTAAATGATTTGCATATCATTGAATTTCTGTATTAATTCTTCTTTTTTTTTGGCAAACTAAACCAATTATTAATTAATTGATGTGTAGTTTTGGGACTTTTATAGCAGGTTTGCTTAGATTAATCTGTTAAGATAAACCACTGATTACTGAGTTTTAAAAGGAAAACCTGTCTGGATCATATCCAGACCCTGTGATTCCCATGTTCTTGTGTTCTCTCAGCTGGCTGAGTTTGTATGAAATTCACAGTGATGGCTGCTAATTGAGAGCAGCTGTCAGACCGCCACATGAAGTGCAGGTGATATTTATTCATGAGAGGCACTTTGGCTCTTTTTTCTGATGTAGGAGCTGTACCGTGTAAAACGCATCGCGCAGGACAGATGAAGTTCAGCTGAGGGTTTCTGTTCCCCTTGGAGTTGCGAATTTCACGTTCAGCAGGTTGAGTTTGTGTTTTGTGCTTCCTTTGAGTTCCTCTGCTCCCCTCAGCAGCACCTGCTTAGAATTATAACCTCAGGAGAAAGAGATGCCAGGAATGATGCATATTGTGTGTATGGACATCTATATAAAAGGCCTAATATCGGTAAGATTTCATTTTGGAAGAGGAAAGCAGTTTTGGAGTTTCATTCCCAGTTTTCTGAACCTTTGATTTTAGTGTATAGTTTCATTCTGTAATATGGTGCTTAAACCCTGGACTTAATTCTTCCCTTGCGGTGGTGATATGTATATGTGCATTTTCATAAGCGCTGGCTTCTTGGCCCACGCTCTGTATGAAAAAGTGTGCTGAAAGCAGGGTATGTGTGGAATGAGGGGCTCGGTGTGAGACGGCTCTCCGCAGAACATGACTGATGCTCAGTGCTTGGCTGCCTCCCACTGTCCTGCAGAAATGATTTATGAGTGCAAATCACTCAAACTCACCGCCGCCTCTGGGTAGAATCTGCAGAGACACTCCTCACGGTGCACGCAGCGCTCAGCTCTCCGCACGTGCACGTACACGTACACGTACACGTACACACACCCGGTTGGTTGGTGAAGTTCTACCTCTGCTTTTATATCAGTTTGTGTAGCTCCAACTCTTCTAACTTCTTGATCATAGAGTCTCCTACACATTTTGGTCATGGCTCAGCGTTGCGGGTTTAGTTTGGTTAGCAAGCTCCATCAAGGAGCCCTGGAGGAAGTGGAAATGAAAGTCACACTGGATAAAAGCGTGAAAGTGAAAGTGATTATTTGTCATTGTGAACACATCACCCATCCAATTGTGACCCATCCATGAAGGAGCAATGGGCAGCTGACAAGGGCAGCACCCGGGGACGGTTCCTTGCTCATGAGTACCTCAGTGGTAACTTTACTGGTCTGGGACTCAAACCAGCGACCTTCTGATCACGGGGCGAAAGGCAACCGTTACGCCACCAACTGCCCCAAGAGTTTAATAAATGCTGTAAATGTAAAGCGTTGATGTCCTTGTAGGTCTTGTAAGTTTATTTTGTCATACAGACTTTGGCTGCATATACAGCTTTATAGCAAAGACAATAGCCAGAGAGAAAAAGCAATACAATTATTCCATTTAATCAGTAATACCTCAAAGGCTGACAAGATTTTAGAATCATCTTTACTAAATTTAATTTCGATGACAGTTATCACTTAAAATAATAGACAAATTTAGTATAACAACACTTATGACCTGTCTAAACACAGCGGTGCTATATCAGTGTAAGCAAAGCCGCTTTCTGGTGCACATTCCTTCTCAGCCCATGCGAACGCAGCTACAGCAGCAGCAGGCCCAGTTGTATTTTACTGATTCTCGAACAGCACTGAACTTTGCAATTGTCCGTTCCGGCCTTGACCGGGCTGTGAGGACTCGATGCACTGCCTGACCGTAGTGCTGCATGTCCCTCCTTTTACGCACCATGCCATAAATCCTCCTAAAGACGGCTGACTTCAGAGAAGCGGTTGTGTCAGCACACCATTGGGTGTAACAGAATCCCATTTGACCACCATTTAGGTCATTTCCTCCTTTTAAGACCCCATATTACAGTTCTCTGAAGGTACTGGCCGGCCCAGAGTGGAGGCCGACGCAAAATGGAGAATTTGGGTAATCTAATTAGAGGCCGAAGACGGAGGCCCGCAGGGCCCGAGGCTGAGGGTGAAGTGGGGAAATGCAGAACTCGAAAACTATGCACCACTGGCAAGGATGTGGTCATGTCTGAGGGTCTAATTCTTCCGCAGGACAAAAAACAGGACCCTTGCTGGCTGGCTGGCTGGCTGGCTGGCATGAGGCGGCTGCGTCGCAAGTCCTGATGAGGGACAGAAAGAGAGAGTTTACAAAACGAAAACGATAGTCCGAGAGAGTGAGAGCGGTTGAAGGAGAAAGGGGGAGGCAGGCGTGATTTATGCCCTGTGACTGAGACACCAAAATAAATTCTTGGCTCTAGCGAGGCAAACACACGCTATAAAACAAAGTGGGTTCTCAGACCTTTTCTGTCTCTCGACCTCAAATGATGGCGAACCTTCCATAAGATGTCAAAGTCAATAGTTTTGGTTTTCGTCCCAGTTGCTTTTAGGTCAGTGTGTTGAGTCAGGAGGGCGTTGCTTTCCCTTTAACCTCGACTGTGCCGGAATAATTAGAGATGCCCAAAAGCTCCATGCTTTTATCAGAACTATGCTGACAATAAGCGGGAACCTCATTTAAACACAGCCAATGTCCCATCATTCTTTATTAAGTTTTGGGTCGCAATCTGCAGGCTTTGAGCTGCAGCAGGGTGCTATTAGATGATTTAAGCTGTTGGACAATTAGAGGCACGTCTACCTCAGCTCTGTGTTTATGATGGGAAGACTTCAGTTAAAGCAATCAGGGAAAGGGTCCATCAGTCTTTAGGTAAACATGGCAGATGGGTGAGACACAGCCCATTTAGCGAGGAACTAACACATTGTGGGGCGTTTGATCAGCATTATTTATTCGACTTGCCACAAGTGTGGCATCGGGAGTTTCCCCCACCTTTCATGTGCGGACTTTTAATGTGCACGCGCACACACATTCACTATTCCACTTTATGGTGTTTATTTATCATGAGGAGAGCATAATGATGTCTTGATTACACACTAACAGATCCAACATGGCTTTTGGGTCTGCGTAAATTGACTAATGTGATGAGAACGATGAGAATTTGTAAATGCATCCACCACAGGAGCTGGAAGACAGTTAGCGCACCTTAAAAACTGGGACATGAAGACCATAAAACATTTCGATTCTTCTTCAGTTTTAATGTGAGCCAATTTATATGCTCCAGAAAGATCACTAGGAGGACCAGTGTCATTTTTTCCAACGTGACTGCCTGCTTCTGGTGATTAATGCACATTTTGAAGATGCAGATCCAGATTTATGAACAGGATGAAAAGTGCAGACTTGTTATGAAGAAATCTGCATGGAGAAGCAGTTTAGATACTAGAGGTGGGAGGAACTCACATTTAACTCACAAACAAGGCTCAGGTACAGTCCCAGGTTATAAGGATTTAAAAGTTGTGTCTCTGCTTGGAGTCATCAAGCAGCATTTGTTATGTGAGAATGTTTACATTTATAGCATTTACTGGAGGCTTTTGCAAGAGCAATTTCCATTCCTGAATTATAGGACATCACCCTGGAGTCATTTGGGTCTTGCTCAGGGTAGCACAAAGGTCGTGAAACTGGAGGTAGCACAGAGCTAGATTTGAACTTTCAACTTTCACCACTAGGCCAGCTCACCCCCATATCCAATATGCATTGTAGATTTGATCATTTTTATAGTGCAATAGTGAGTCACCAAACAATAAGATTTAATTTCATTTTTCACAAAATAAACTGAAAAGAACTAGTGCAAAGGTGTAGCTGAATCAAAAATCCTTTACAATTAAATCTTGAATTCCAATTCAAAGTCATGTCGAGCGGAATCTGTTGAAGTCTGGTAATAATTTACAAGTGGAACAGTGATCAGTCATCATCAACTAAACAATGAAACTTAAACTTTTCTGTGTTTTTGTGAAAACTTCTGTAGGTAGATGCTTTTATTTGGTGAGGACACACGCTGCTCTAGAGTTCAGTCAACCTCAGATCCTAAACATGACGCTAATGATTTCATAATTTTTAGTAAAAGACTTGACTCGACTTTGATTTTGTATATAAAAATCTGCAACACTCATTCAGAAATAAACCTGGCAACTTTTATCTTGTGTGCCCTTTGACCTAGGCGGAACTGTAGCTGATGAGAAGAAGCATTCTTAACCTCTTCTGCATTCTTCATTTGCCTTGTAGCCGGAGCTGGCAAAGGCTGCAGGGGACTTTCATTCAGACACCAACATGCTTTGATATCCTTCCATTGTCCCGAGTTTACGTCACGGCCTGCACATGTGGCCGAAGTTGGGATAAGGATGGAGCTGGGATACTGATCCGGGCCTGATTAGGGGCTGATGGGATTGTTGTAGAGCCGTATGGGGGGAAATGCTCCAGCGCCCAGCTTCCCACTGTAAGAGAGGCAAAGGCCAGTGCAGACGCTCCCTCGGGCAATGTGTGTGTAAGCCTGTGTTTTTATGTGTGTGTATGACCCGGGCCAGTGAAAAAAGCAGGGGTCGCCGAGTTCTGTTGACTTGGATCTGAATTTGACTGACAGCACACAAGGCGAAACCAACCATTTTAACTTGGCTCCTTTCTCACAAGCCATAACACTTCCATTTCATGGAAGTTATTTTTATTTAACACAACACATATAGTATATCTATAATATTAACTGCATTGTAACTGCTACATGATTAAAGACGATTAGCCGCAGTAATACACTTTAAATACTAAACAATAAGAGGTTTTGCCTCTTTTCAGAGATTTTCCATGCAAATATCATGGTAATCATAGTAAGACTGACATTTATAATTTTCTATCATGTAATCTATAATGTTAAAAGTGCAGCACAAAAATATATGCATTCATTCATTTTTTTTTTTTTCATGGCAGAATTTAAAGCCAAAACAAATTATTGCCATTAATAACAATTACATAACAAATTCAAGTGAACAGACATTAATATGATTACAGAATGCCTTTCTATTTGTTTTTAACCATTATTACCTGACACAACAAGAAATCATTTTGCAAATAGGCATTAGCATTTTTGTAAAACCAAGAAGCAGCAAAAAGCAAGTATAAGAATTGTAGCGTTATTATGTAGAACTGTAGTTAAAGTCATTAACTAAGCACTTTAAGTTTTTATTAAACACCAGTAGGTGTCACCACTTACTTACACAGCCCACGGAGAATGAAATGAGAGTCGAGTCTAACTCATCATCAAAGTGAAACATTAATGTGGGTAAAAGAGTAATATTTGCTCTGACTGCTGCACAAAGAAAATATAACTGATTGTGTCATGTGTTAACTAAAATTTGAGACACTGAATCCAACACTTTGAAAATTATCCACCGTTTTAACCAAATATCTTCTTTTACTTTTTCACTGTAATATTTAATTGGAAAAAAAAAAAAGAAAATAACGTGTGGTTAAGAATCTTAATGTTTGTGGATCATTTCCATTTTAATTCCTGCTGATCTGACTGACTTGCTGGCTTCATGAATGAAACGTCCATTTGGAGTGGCGCCTACAGAGTCCGGTCTTGTGCGGCTGGTTTTTCTGATGAAGTTCTAACTCCACATTGAGAATCCATTAGTCTGCCGTTGGAAAGACGCCGCCCCCCCCCCACCTAGTAGTGCCGTGTGAGATCTCTGGGCCTTGCACTATGGGACTTGGCCTGCTCCATAGGCACCAAAGGAGAGAAGGAAGCCATTAAATCATAAAAAGTTGACTTCACTTTTCAAAATGATTGGCCTTATTGAAACAGTATGCTGAACTGGGGTGTGCTGTGGAAGCAAAAAAAGTTGATGCAATTTGTATTACTGTATCCAAGCAGCCAGAGTAACAGGACGTTGTGGGTGCTGGGAGTTAATTGGATTGTGTGATGGGCAGCATGAAGAAATGTTCAGTGACCATCACGATACATTGATGAATCAAATGACTAACATAAAAGATGGTTCAGCCTGAGCTTCTTAGCCTCCATCCCGCTAGGCAAAACAGGATAAAGGCCAGCAAAGTGCACTGACCAATTAGTCTCGGAGGACACATGCTTAAAGCACAGTGACCCTGTGGAATCTGAGGCTGGGGCTGCTGGATTATTTACTCCAAATTATGGTTGATTTGAGCAGTGTTTGGGGCTGAGTGGTGGGTTTTGGGTGATTGTGCTGGTGTTGTGTGTACAGCAGATTTTTTCCTCAGTATCAGCTTTGCAGTTATTGGAAAAGTTTGTTTCCAGCCACATCAAGTAATCTCTCTGAATTCCTGTCTATACATCATTCGTCCACAAATCCATCAAGTAACGCACCACTATATTACTGATGACCTGATGCGTTGTGCTGCTGATCTAAGAATGACAGTGAAATTTGTCCTACGTATATCTTTCTTTGTGTTCGGCTTGTTCATTTTCTACATTTAGAAATTTTGTAATTTTGTACATTTTGTAAATACAAAAATAAGTATATTTTGCTAGCAAAAGACAATTTGTAAATTGCATAATAATGACCATTTTAACCCAAATCAATTATTACTATCTTGATATTTAAAATTGATTAGGGTTGAAATCAAGAAATATTAATCAATATCAATTGCTTTCAACCCAAATCACTGTTGTTATTATTATCTAAATATTAATATCTCACAATCCCCAGTATGAGATATGATTTCTGTCTTTTGATAAACTCTATGTGCAGCATTTAAATCCTCAGCAAAAAACGTAACAACTTAAAACTCAGAATTTGTTGGTAAAACTGTTCATTAGAAGCTTTACTATTTCACGGTACAGAAGTGAGGAAAAAAGACAAAATCGACTTTCATTTTCAGGACTTTAAATAGTACATTGTTCCATGAAAAATAGTTTAATACTATTTCCAAGCTCGGAGTATCATGCCGAGTTAAAATGAGAGAAAGAAGCACTGTAAAAAACATCTTAAAACTGTGATACTTTAGGGACCGCAGCGTTGTTTCTTCATGTAATGTTTATGATCCACTCAGGCTTTCAACTAATTCAAGGAATACCTACGACGTCTAGAAACATCTAAGCTTATCTACGCATGATGCCATCGTAACTTGTATGATGTTAATTACACAGACTATTTAAAAGAGGACAGCAAGCATTCCATGAACCTTCTTATTATTTCAGTTCTGTAGAACAAAACGATTAATGCAAAGTTTGAAGGTATTTTTGTCGTTTTAAGCCAGTTTAGATATAATTCAAACCTCTAATTTTATATGGCTACTCATTAAAAATGCTTTTAGTTGAAGTTCACGAGCACAACACAACATAAAGCAAAATATATTCTAAAGAAATAATGTTCACTATAAGCACACTAGGTTTTATTGACTGTTTTTTTTTTATTCCATTTTGTAATGTGAATGTATTATAAATAATTATACATTAATTGCATTATAAATCCATAACCACAGAATTAACATTAACATGGTCTCTTAAAATTTGATTATTTAAAATATCATTATTAAAAGTATTTTAAATTTATTTTTAAATTGAGTGGTTTGACTCTCTCTCTCTTTCTTTTTGTCTTTAATTTTCTTGTTTTTTGTTTTCCTGACTTTTTTAATTAGCCACTTTTTACCAATAAAATACATCTTTTGAAGGGCTGCACGTTGTTTTGTTAGTGAGTACAGACAGAGTTTTTATCTGACACAGTGTTAAAGTGTTTTTCTCTAATAAATCAATGAAACAGAGTCAACGTACTGAGTCCACATCACAAGCCACAAGCCACCTACTCACCGAGGCTGTTTTTTATTTTAATAAGCCTTAACAAACACAACACGACAACATGAGTGTGAACAACTTGACATTGTGTTAACCTGACACCAGTACAACACAAATCATTTTCAGGATTATACTTCAACATTTTAACGGGATAGGCAATTCATTTATCTAAATGTTTTAGTCACAAATTTTTTCTAGAATGTTACTCCGGTCTATGCAGTATTTTACGCCTTATTTAATAACATCCAAATTTTCCAAACAGGCAAATTTACGTTTTTTTTTTTTCTGTCAAGTTCACATATGTTTCACGTCTTCAGCTGAGATGAAATCTAGTCGAGCTGGGGCATGTTTCTTAAACTTGATCTTTACTATAAGTATCAACCGTCATCATCATCTTCCCTTATTTAGCCACATTGTAGGTGATTTTCAATCAATTTTACTTTATGCTTTGTCGATGTTTGATGTGCAGTGTTTTGCTTCCATTTCTATTCATTTTGTCCACTCTGGTTTTTGCTATTTTTTGTTTTTTGCAAAACTCACACCACCCCTGCCAGAATGCCGGGAACTTTAAGGTGCCATGTATGTGGTGCGGAGACTGAACAGGCCCCATATCCGCCTGATTAAACACATTCCCCAAGCCGCACAGTTACCCTCCACGAGACAGCAACTCCATGTCATGGAACAAACAAACCTAAACTCATATGGACCTATGCCGCTGTTCTATTTGAATGGATTAATAAAAGCAAACAGAAGTGGTAGCACTCACCTCGCAGGCGTTTCCCGTGGCGTGCCGCTCTGAGGCCGTGATACGAATGCCTGTCTCGTCTTGTGTCGCTTGTCTCTCATTCGCAGCGAAGAAGGCTTGTGTTTCCGCGCTGCACTGTCTGCTAAAGCCATTTCCCCCAACACTGCCTTATATTTCCTCTCTCTCACGGCAGAAATGGCTCTCCGTCGCCTTGGTGAGCTTCCTCTCCTTCCGTAATGGCCGATGCCACAAGTGGGATGAGGGAAGCCACCGTGTAACAGCACACTGTACTGATTACCTTTGTTGTGTATGAAATCACACTCATGACAAATATAAGAAAGGAGATTTATAAAGGAAAAAAAGACGAGAACTACATCAAACAGTACTGGAGGACTACCGCTGGCTACTGATGCAATCAAAATCCCAATTGAGTCACAGTTTATACATAAATACATAGTTTTCTTAGTGGATTTATTCTAAATTCAGCAAACAGGGTGTTTATATTGGTGTTTCTTAAGACGTAATCCAGCCATCCCATTTTTTTCAATATGGTCATTTAATGTATAATTCCATCCACATGGTTATATTAGTGATTAGTAGTCACATTGTGTACATTCTATACGTTTTAAGATTTTACACGCAAACATTTTAATTTAAATAGCATGAACTGTATTAGTAGTTGATGTCAAAAACTGGAAATGTTTAAAAGAAATGAAATTGTTACAAATTTTTACACTTTAAACTGTGAAACATTTTGTATTTACTGCTTTGAAACTGGTCTGCAAACCAGAGTCAGTTAGCGTCCTCTTTACTGTCATCATATGATGTGTGGACTGTTCAAATAACACTCTCACTGTTGTGTTGCTCGTTACGGTGAAGATCTACAGCCGGCACAGCTCAAGCAACCAGCCCCAGCTCTGTAAATCTTCCCTACAATGGGGAAAGGAGTGATGGGAATAACAACAATCCATTATCCGTCTGCCTCCCATACCGTCCTCTGCTAATCCCATGTTTTCTTTAGGGGCCGAGAAATAGGAAAAGGTAAAAAGGGGAAAAAAAACACAGAGAGAAAGGGCACTCGGGGTCACTTCGCAAACTCCACAAATTAATTGGGAGGTTTTTTTTTTTCTGATCCGTGGCCATTAACATGCCTTAGATTTATCGCGCCACAGCGTTGCGCCGGGCTGATCGTATGGTCAGTAGCGGCAGCATGGGTTCCGTGACCCAGCCTCCCTCTCACATTACAGCTCTATTTATAACAGCCCCCCTCTTCTAGAGACTCCCCTCCCAGTGTGCGGCTTCAAGCCCCAGCCCTGCTGGACGATGTTAGGAAGCACCTTCCCCTGCCGGCTGCTCCGCACTCTCCTCCAGGCCGTCATCTGAGATTTTCCTCTCCTCAGCTGCTGTCGGTGTTTATTCAGCGCCGCCTGGCAACTCTCGCTTGCTGCACGCGTTGGATTATCACACACACACACACTCTCACACACATATATGGGCTTCACACGTGTGAAGACGCATGCATGTCTTCGCTTTTCCTTCATGCCGATTTCTTCTAGGACGCCTAGAATGAAGTGAAAAGAAAGGAGGTCTTCTGGAGTCTTTATTTTTTTCGTTTGGGTTTTGAGCTCTTAAACGTTATTTTCGAGTGGGGAGTTTCGTGAGCTTTTCGTGTGCGAAGAGAAGTCTGACGAGGGCGTCCTTTTGCATGTGATGGATCACACTCTGTTTGGCTGCCTCCGTGGCCCCCACGCACCTCCTCAGGCCCTGCACCCGGCCTTTGCCCTGCACAGCCGCTCGGAGCACCTTTCCCCCTACCCGGACCTCTCTTCCTCCGTCTCCTCCTCCTCTCCCTCATCCTGTATCGTGAGCAGCTACCCACCCGATGACGGGCTCTTCGGTGGTCACGGGCACCAGCGCGGGCCCCCCATCGGCCAGCAGCATCACCCGCCACCCCAACCACAGCAGACCGGCTGGCACATGCCCCAAATACCTGCCGCATCGTCTGCCAACGGCCGCCTGGGCCTGGGAATCTCTGGCACCAACTCCGGCTCCTCAGAACTGACCTCGACCGGGCCCAGCTTGTGTGCCAGCACACCTAGTCTGGGTGGGGGGCTTCCCTCAGGGGCCTCCTGCATGCCGGGTGCGGACTTCGGGCGTCAGGCGATGTCTCCGGCCGAGGCTGAGAAGAGAAACGGCAAGCGGAGGAGCGACAGTTCAGGTAAAAGACAATGCAAGTCACTATAAATGGTTTTAATGTTTTTGCTTTGCAGGTAAAATCAGAACAAAAGTCAACAAGCTAGATTCCTCTATTAATTTAACGGAATTCATTTCAGGGCAAAACTATCGTTTGCCAAATTTCTAGTGTGTCGAGAGAGTTTACTAGAAATGTCTTACAAGCAAAATAATCATACAAAAGAAATGAAAGGTAAAAAATAGCTTTAGGACAATAACTTTGTGCAGGCTGTAGGATTGGATTATAGAAAATTAGCCTCCTGCTGCATTGTTTTTTTTTTTTTTTCGCGCTAGAGACTTTTGTAGGTGTTGGCTGACATGCAGAGAAACAATTATTTTGACTAGAGCTAGGTGCAAAGGCCAGTCTCGAGCTCTGTGTGGGCATTGAAATGTTCACGCTGTTCCACTTTACAAACCATCTGTTTCATCTCCACACTTTTGAGAGAGCTGAAAACGAGGTGTGCCGTAAACAAATCATGTCAGGGATTGTGAAAAGCACAGGCTCCTACGTAGAAATCCCATTCAAAGTATATCTCACATATATTTAGGGGCATTGATGTCTAAATGTGTGGAATAAAAATGATGTTCAACTGCAGTTGAGAAGTCTGTAGGGTGAGTGGGTTTGGCAACACGGTAACAGTTGCATATCCGCGTTTATTTCTTTCCGATATAGTAACTTGTGAAGAAGGGGAAAGAAGATTGAAAATAATTTTATATTCATATATTTATGAGAATTTTATTTTCCCAATCTTTAAAAAAAAATGGACTGTACCTAGAAGTGTAACTGCGTTTTTCTTATTTACTTCAGCTTGAAATGAAGAGTTAAACAAAATTGGCCATTACCGTTGGACAAAATTTGAATGAAATAAAACCAAATCCATGCACTTTACTGTTCAGAAATCCTAATGTCACTTTATTACTTTTTTTAATCACTTTTTTGTCAATTAATTTGAAATATTCCATAAAGCATTCAATCAAACCATAAAATCTTAATTAACCACTTTATTATTTGATGTTATGGCAAATAACCATTAACACTATGAATGTGGTTCATGTTTAATAACACACACATTTCATTAAGATAAGTCATTGTCTGTTAGGTTATTTGCTCTCTGTCCATTAACTATGCCCAGATCTTAGCAAATAATCGACCCACTGCAGAATAAATGTTTTATGTCAGGAGGAAGGTGAGAGTGTGTGGGAGCTCTGGGGTTTTCGTTCTGACGAGTGTGCATGTAGCAGCTACATTTTTTGTGTTTGTGCAGTGTGACCTCTGTGACCTCTGTCAGTGTAATTAGTCCTCATAACCATAAACATCAAGAGTAGATGTGAGGACGCCACTCGAGCCGTCGATGGAGGTTTCCTCTTATAATTACTATCACTGAGCTCCCATATCTCACCCTGGAGCGGCTGATAAACGAGCTGCTCACGGCCCTCCCTCCAGCAACAGTTTGCTGCTGACTTGAGGGAACTTCAGGGAGCTGACTGCAGATTTTATAATGATGAAGGGCGTAAGGAAAGATGCATTTCTAATACACACCTTGCAATCTGCAGATATGAATTAAACATTTGATAATAATAATAATAATAATAATAATAATGATGATAAGAAGAAGAATAGGAAGAAGGAGAAGAAGAAGCAGACAAAGCAGAAGTATTGAATATATTTATATTATTATTTAAATTTTTTTTTGTATGTGACCCTGACCCAAAGCGCAGTCCTTTAAAGTATCATGCGCATGATGCAGGAATGACATGACGGACATGCATATGGAGGGGAGGAGAGTAAGAAGGTTTGCACACAACCTAAACCTTGTAATAATGTTCCGGCTTCCTGCCCACTCACAGACACACGCAAAATATATTGTTTTGATGGTACATGCAACTTCTAATCAGCTGATTAAGCAGAACTGTTGAGTGACAGCTGTTGAGTGCTGAGTGGAACCCTGACACACAGCAACATTATTAACTGTGTGACTATAGCATGATACTAATTTGTTTTTCGTCTTTACTTACAGAAATGTGACAAACCTCATAGCGAACTATAGATTTCTTCACTCACACTGTATTGTTTTAGTTAAATGTGCTCCTTACTCCTGACTGAATACAGGTCTACACAATAATTTATACAGCATTATGTCGTTGTACATTTAATATCATTAAAGGATCAGAATGGAAAAACTGAGTGAACAGAAAAGAATCTGTCTATATATCCTATGGGATTATACAATCTATTAAATATTTAAATATTTTGAATCTCCTTCATCGCAATACCCTATCTAGAATTCTTTATGAGAGTTGAGGTCGATTTTGCTTATCTTTTTGGGTTCGGTCACCGACTGTGGCATCTGCACAAATAACAATAACTTATATATATATTAGTTATGGTTATATATCATATATATTAATTATGGTTATTTGTTCACACATGATAGTGCAAGTTGGACAGACTTCTTAGAAATAAGAGAAATTAAAAAAAAAAAATACATTTACTATATAAAAACTAAAAACTTTCTGACAAATTAAGCGTTAACGTGCTTTAAATAGTAAATTTACTTTATAACAACACTACTACTACTACTACTACTACTAATAATAATAATAATAATAATAATATGAGTGTTGTTATTAAGTCAAATTTTTCTGTATTAATACACACTGTAGATGTATGTTTTTTGAAGAAACTTTGCCTAAAAACATCTTGAAAGTGTAACATGAAGAATAGAAAAAAGTCAGAAAGGGGGCAAAAATGTGAAAATGTGTTATGTTCTGTAATTAAGCTCTCTAACATTGCTACTTGGTGATGTATTAATTTCAAAATAAGAGTGGCTCATGCACAGAGACCCAGTCCGTGCCAGTGGAGTGTTACACGTTATTCTTTCCAGTTCTGTTCTTTTGTTGTAGTGAGATGAAAGTTAAGGCTGGAGCCTAATTGCTGCGGTGTAGCCGCCGTGTCATAAAGCTGGGAAGAAGAAAAAGGGAGAAAAAAAACGTCGCTTTAACTTGTGGCAGCAGAATTCACAAACAGCTGCTCGTGTTAGTCTTTCTTCCTCCACAATGGCTGTGTTTAGCCCGCAATAACTGCGTCTCTCAGTGCCTGTTTCAATCAGACTGAATCACAGCCAGACACACAGCAGCCAGAAGAGGCCTCCTAAAATTACAGACTGCTCCCAGGCCGGAGAGAAATGTGACTGGAAGAACGGCTTGAGCGGAACCTGAAACAGATCGACATTAAACGGCACCTGACAAAAACATTGTTTATTAACAAGATACATTTTTATTACCATTTTTTAACCATTCAACTGTACTTTCTTTTAAGAGTTGTGCAAACAATTCGTCTGTGAACAATATTTGTAAAAATCTTTACGCCGTCTTTAATATTGGATTTGTTCCCCGTAATGGTGGCTGACAGGCTCCTGATATACAAATGGTGGCATTCTAAAATCTTTTGCCTTGGAATTGTGTCCCTGTGCTTCGCTAACACAGTTGTTCCCATGGATTTTGGATGGGGCCTCGTTAAAGTGGGCTCTATTTACAGCGGGGGTTTAGCACTGCCAGCTGGATTAGCACAAACTCTGCAGCCACACATGAATCAGAGAACAGAGGTTTTGCTGCCTTGATGTGCAATTTGCAACTGAGGCATGGCCTTAAAAACTTACCGCAAGATCTAGTCATGAGAAGGGCACGCATTTCTCTCTGAGAACTCAATTTCTTTCTTGACGTGTCGAAACGACAGAGATCGGCAGTTCTGAGCTTGAGTTTTTCAGCTTTCACTTTGGGCTTCCTGGTCTATTGTTTGCTAATGGACCCCGTGGGACTTTTTGAATCTTATAACAAGAGTTGCGCAAATGCATATTCTGCTGTACGTGTTAGCATTATGTCATGCCATGAAAATTCATGAACGCGTCAAGAAATGTAAGGTAAGAGAGAGGGTGAGAGAAAGACACTCACTAAATATGATGGCGAGTGGCAGGTTGTGAGTCACACAGGGAAGAAGCTTGTAAAACACTGAGGTAAATAAACTGAGGAAACATTTTTAACACGTTCTCCAGAGCTGTTTTTTTCCACATTAAATCTATGAGGGGAACAGATTCCATTAACAGTAAGTCAAATTAACTCCACATTGGAAAATGCTTTGTTGAGAAGCAGCCCAATGTGACCAGCAGCAGACCATGAAAGCTCACTGCTGGACTCCTGGCTATGGTCACCATTAATGCAGATGTCTGTCTGTCTGTCTATCTATCTATCTATTTATCTATCTATCTATCTGCATGTATGTTGAATTGTATTTATTTATTTTCTATTTATTTACAATAGAAAACAGACAATTTAAAGACAATTTTTCATGTTAAGTCTCTCTCTCTCTCTCTCTCTCTCTCTCTCTTGCTCTTTATGCATTATTTCTAATGGAAAAAAAAAACAAAAACCATTCATGTATGTGTCCATCCACTACTGATTTAACATTCTGCTTTAAATATCAGTGTACAGGTAAATAATGACTTCTTCTGTCTCATTCCTTCTCTCTCTCTCTCTCTCGTCTTACTATATAAATATGTTTTCCATCTCTGTTTTTTAACCAGAGTCCCAAGACACAAATTACAAATCAGACACGAGTAGCAAGCCCCGGAAGGAGCGGACGGCATTCACTAAGGAACAGATCCGCGAGCTGGAGGCCGAGTTCGCCCATCACAACTACCTGACCCGACTCAGGCGTTACGAAATAGCAGTAAACTTGGATCTTACCGAGCGACAGGTAGGACGGCTCCGCACAACCTCATGCCTCACAATCTATCATTGTGTCCAAAGCTACAGTTTTTTTTTTTCAACCTTTGCTGTGCTCCTCTGAGCAGCTACAGCTATGAGTAGGGAATATCATATTCCAGATGTTCCTGAGTGCTCCCTGAGTCGGGCCATAGTGAGGAAAGGGAGACAGGCAAAAGATATGCTGTCCACCGCTTCCTCCACCATCTAACAAATTGCTCTGTGCGTAGGAAGGCATTTCGTGTAGCCACATGTGAAATAAATAACTTCAGACATTTTATTTGGGGAGAACGTTTTTTGATGTCTTGGTAAAAAAGCACTGTGACTTAGAAAACAGTTTATTGACTCCTTCAGATCAGACTTATAGGATCTAAACCCTTTCCAGCAAGAAGGTCATTTTTGCAAAACATGCTGTCGTCTCCAGAAATGTATCCAATGGTTTCCATCCCTACTTATGCGTTCTCATTCACACTTTATTATCCAGATCTCCAGACCTCTGCAGTTCTTAAGCTCACATGCAGGGTCTGAAATCTCAGATTTGGGGACTTTCTTTCCTAGGGTCACACTCCCTCAGCACAACATTAACCTTGCCACACGACAGGGGTAAGAGAACCCCAACTTGCTATGTGATCCCTGTGTGAACCAGCTCCCGCTTAACTAGGCCATGCAATCAGGAGAATTATGACTGTACCATGGCCACCAATGCTGAAGCTGCTAATCACATAATAATAATGGCAATAATAACAATAATACCATGCGCTAGCCATAGTCATATCTGTAAACCTAATTATAGGAGCCAGCCATGTGGCTTACTCTGATTATTTTTGAGGGGTCCGCTGCCTAATGACCTACCACGAGGACATAATAAGTACTCTTACTTTTCGGGAGTGACGTGGAGAACTCTCCATGCTGTGGCCAAAACTGCTAAGCTTGCAGATGTATTTTAGGTCCAGTCATCTTACAGCGCTGACAGCAAGGGCCCCAGGTGGAAAATCATATGACAATATTTGACCATACAGAAGATTTTTAACCATAATTATCTCTATTATCATTAAACATTCTATATGGACTCTTTTGGCCTGGTCAATATATATTTGACAGAATCTGGAACTCAAGACACAAGTTTTGTTCTCAAAACAGTTCAGTACTAAGCTAAATTCAGTTCAGTGAAAATAAATACTCATGAGAATTAAAAGTAAGTAAGGAATGTCTGGGCGCAAGCTACTGGATTCCTCATTTTCAATCCTTCTAAAATTGACTAAATGCATCCAGTTATGGAAATATTTTGTTGAACACACTGTAGGAACAAATTTATGAGAAAAAGAGACTTAAATGTCTGTACCGATACATTTTTGGCATAGCTAATTGAGTCCTAGTGTATGAATAATCCATTTTAGTCAAAACACAAGCAGCCCAAAACAAAACACCAACAAGCTAACTTCCGTATCACATGACTTTCATCTACATCATGCGTTCCCAAAAATAAATTTTAGTAGAGGGTGATCCAGCCCCCCAAACACTGACGCTCGCAGCCACTGACGCCTCACTTGCCGTGGTGACCATTTAAGAAACAGCTATATCATCATTCTCAGAAACTTAAATACTGGTCCTGACTGGATACTGCACAACAGATGCTCTGTCAGTTTATAATAGCTAATACAAAAATGGTTATCAGAGGTCATGTTTTGTAGCTCCGATATCCTGTTTTAGCAAAGACCTTTAATAGAATACGATTCCAAAATTAGCATATCACACTGCTGAAATAAATGACACACACTGACTCGGTCAGGTCGTATAAGCATCGGTTCACTAACCAAAAGATATTAGCTTACTTGAGGTTGGTGAGTCATGGTTATCATGTGTGTAGTTTGAACACTACTTGACTAAAAATAAAGCCGTCCGAATACAGCATTGAGCGTCACTGCATTTTTTTTAGGAAATATAAATGCACTTTGACCCTGATTTATCTTTTATCCCTACAGGTCAAAGTGTGGTTTCAGAACAGACGCATGAAGTGGAAGAGAGTGAAGGGTGGACAGCAGGGGGCAGTGGCGAGGGAGAAAGAACTGGTCAACGTGAAAAAGGGAACCCTGCTTCCCTCGGAGTTTTCAGGCCTGGTTGGATTGCGGCACACGGTAGACTCTTTGGCCAACGATGACAGCCATGACAGCGATCAGAGCTCTGAGCATGCTCAGTTATGATATAAAGAGTTGCCCCTGAGATGCGGGTTTAGGGTCTGGATGGGACTGTTTCCCATTGTGGTTCTGGGTGTTTAATCCCTGTGCCTACTTTAACCGACTACACCAAGCCAAAGTAAGACTATGCACCCTTTTCTCAGGAACTTCCCTGTAAGGACTGCTGGTGGCTGACAAAACTCCAAATGCGTAGTTGAGTGACAAGGCTGCAAACGACTGTGCACAAATGTACCAAGTACTAATTTGTTGTAACTTTTCTGCAATGATGAGCATATTATGACTGTGCCTTATACTTGTACATGTCAAACAGGAAAATGTCGTGATTATCTGTTTATTGTGAAAGTGCCTTCCTAAAAATAAGTTGTCTATAAAAAGAAAATGGAAATCATAAATGTGCGGCAATACACTCTCACATGAAAAGCAAGTGTTAAACCCCTTCAAGCACTGTCATTGTGTCAAGTTCGATTATCATCTCATCATGTTGATGTTAAAAATATTTTTAATCCATGAATCAAAACCCATGCATGAATGGATTTAAGTGTTCATTTGATTACAGTTTTGAACATTCCATGAGAACTGGCTTGCATGGCAGGATTTATGCTCTTACTTGCACTGTATTCGTTTGTTTGGTTGTTCTAAAAGTTACGTCTTGCATTCATTAACACCTACAAAACTAAAGCATTCAATGCAAACAAATCTATGACTCAATCAAACCTTCATGAAAATTCGAAAAGGTTAACGGCAATGGGATTATTTTCTTACCACACGTCAGCTGTCGGGTTCCTTGACTATAATATAATACTTTCTTTATAAATAAAAACTTTTATGTTGCCGACTCTCTTTTCTTTGTACATTCACTCCTCAGGTTTGAAACATGGCCAGAGACGAGTTACATCGCTAAAACTCGGCCAGCCAGAATGCATCTTTAACACTTTGCTGCGAATGAACTTTGACTGCTTTGCCAGGCCCTGTCTGCCACTCATCATGGCTAATGTATGCCAGGACTGAAAGTGCGGCTAACATGAATAAATCATTGAGGAAGGAGTAGAGCGTTAGCAAAGGGGGAGAATGCTAAATTCAACTTCCCCTCCAGGCAGGGTCAGGACTTCTGCCAGAGACATAGAAAAGAGTGTGCAAATGGGTCATATTCGATTACAAAGGTGTGTTTGAAATATTGTTATGGGATACAACTCCTGTCAGCACAGTGTGACTGTGCATTATAATTTGTAAAAAAAAACAAAAAAAAACTTTACATAACGTTAGCCATCAGCACATGTTTGAGGGTCTGGGCTTAAAGAATAACAATGAATTAGTGAGAATAAAAAGCAAACATGTTTAAAAAATCACACATTCATATCATAAAGGCCAAACCAAAACACTTCTCATTAAGTTCTTTGACTAATTCATGAGCAAACGCTTTTTTTTGCAATAGGTGTTACCTGTGCACATGATGGTTATCCAACACCTGCTCAAAGTGGAAATTACTCTTGAGCTGAAAAGTGAAATCACTGTCATTGTGTGAAGAGTGAAGTCACTAAATTGGGGCTGGGCAGCTATATGATGGGATATATTAGTTTTGGCTGAAGTGAAAGTGAGTGATTTTTTTTGTCATTGTGAACGCACCACTCCACAGCACACAGTGCACCACAACGAAATGTACATTCGACCCACCCGTGAAGGAGCAGTGGGCAGCTAACATGAGCAGCACCCAAGGAGCAGTGCTAGGGGAGAGTACCTTGCTCATGAGGACCTCAGTGATGCCCGGGATTTGAACCGACGACCTTCCGATCATGGGGCGAACATGTACGCTATCAACTATTCATTTACGTACCATGCATATCAAAGAATCATTTCCTTGAAAAATCTTTGAATCAAAAATATCAGCATTTCTCAGAATCACAGTGACATAAACCTTCTAGACACTCATAGATTAAAACAGAAATTCACTTACAGACAAAAATTAGCCAAAACTTAAAAATTACATATTACTTTCATATTATTTCAACAGCATGGTCAACCTGTTTTCTAATTAAGCAAATAATTTATACTTCAAAACGATTACTTATCATGTAATGTTACATTAAATATTGTAATAATTACAATAACTAATGAAATATTACATATTGCAATAGTAAATATTATTGTTTTTAACTAAGTCGGTGCAGAAACGCCCAGTGTTTTTTCTTTTATGCTGTTGTGTAACTCATGACTTTGCACTATACTTTCACTTTCACAAGCTGCAAGTTGACTCTAATGGATGGGACTATACTGAGTTTTAATCCCTAGTTCAATGTGTGGCTTTTGGCAGCCGAATATCAAGTTGTGGGATTTATCAAAGTTCGTGTGGCCTTGGCGTCGAGGCGAGACTTTGATGTGTGTTACGTCAGCCGTCCCACGCGGCAGCAGGGCAAACATTTACTACGAGTACAAAAGTCAAGACGCTTTTGCATGAAATTAGTTTACAGTCTCGCTACACATACTCAGATTCTCACACATACATACGTCCACCCACATCTACAAACACACATTTATCAGCCTCGTCTTCGCGTTCGCGGGATCTCTCTCTTTCTGCGTCTGTCGCGTCTTGATGCGCCGCGCCAAGCAAAAATGGCCCGAGATGAAATAGACAACAACATCAGCGTTTCCCAGGGCACACGCATGCTGTTCTACTTGATGACCCCGAATGAAACTTCCTTTCCAGAAGTTGAAGAAGTGCCCAAATATGTCCAGCTGGTAAGTAAGAGATCGAAATGACAACAGAACGCTGCGTGAAGTCTGATCGCCTATTACTGGCAATGTGATTCGCAGTATGAGCTTTCTTTGAATTTCTTACAAACTTATGATCATTTGCACTGAAAGCAAATGTTACGCTGACAGCGCGCGCGCGTGTGTGTCTCCGCCCACAGCTGGTGATGATTGACCACCTCAATTGGTACAATTGGTCCCATGCCTAAACACTGCTCCTTGGGCACTGCCAAAAAGCTGCCCAGTGCTTCTTCACGGATGGGTCAAATGGAGAGGTCACATTTTGTTGTGGTGCACTGTGAGTTGTGCATACAGTGTGTTCACAATGGCAAATGATCACTCACTTAAAATATATATTTCCTCAATAAAACTGATTGATGTGCACATTGCTTGTCAGAGGAAAAACTTTGCTATTAAAAGATGTTGCTGAAATAATCTCTGAAATAAATATTGCTCCTTGCTGACTGACTAGACCAAATGCTAATCTTGATACATCTGCCAAAAGGTAAATTATATATGATAATTTAAGCATTTAATCTTCAGCTATTTATAGACATTTGAGTGTAAATGTGATTTTAAGCTAATGTTTTCTATTGTGGAAATATTAGCTTAGATTTTAATGTATGTTCTTTAATAGTGAGGCTTTAAGACCTTGTTCCCTGTCGATATTCCACTCGTACTGAGTCGTAAGACGCTGTATGGGAAAAACTCTTTTTCCTCCTCAACTGAAACCTTTTTCAATCACGCAGTGTAATAAAAACGAACCAATGACTTGGCGGCGGCGATGAGCAAGCCAATGGCTGTGCCGCTCGCCCGAGCCCGGCAGAGTGGGCGGGGCTTACGGGCTATATAAGCGGCTGTTGCACCAGCGCCGCTAAGATTTCTTCTCTTCAGCGACGGAGCTTCTTCCTTGCTGACTTCTCGCTGAACGCCGACTCGCCGTCAAAAAGCACTGCAGCTGGAAAACCGGCAGTTTCACCTTCACTTCATTTTCCCCTGCTGCCATCCGGCGATTTCTAAAAGAGCGTTATTACTAAAAGAGCATCGGTGGTTTTTCAAATGCCACGCTGATTGTGTGGCATGCCTGGGGAAATCCCACGCCGACGCTGCGCTCAGCGTGGCTGATTGCTCGCACTGCGAGGCTTTCAGCATTGCCACTCTTCGCTCGCGGATAGCTTTCTTTCCAGCGACTCCACCTCTCGCGCCCTCCTGTCTGCTTCCTCCCAGGGACCTGTGAGGAAAAAACGGCGGGGCAGAGTGGTTGAGCATTCGGAGATTGACGAGCGCTCGCCGGCTCAGCGCCCGCATGCCTCGCCATCCCCTCCAAGAACAGCTTCGCCCGTCCTCTTCACCCAGCCCAATCAGCGTCCGTCCGCGGCTGCGAGCGACATGATCTCGTTTGGGGGAAGCGACGAGGAAATGGACAGCCTTTCTTTGGCGGCTTCGGACGTGGAGGAGTTTGCGGGCTCCGGGTCTGACCCCGACCTCTTGCCACCGTCTTCCTCTCACAGCGCCAGGACCAAGTCGGATGAGGAGCTCATCCGAGTCATGACTAAGGCTGTCAGTGAGCTCGGGGTCGACTGGTCTCCACCAGAAGAGCCGTCTCAGAGCAGGTTGGACGAGTGGTTTCTCCCGCCTTCTCAGGCCTTCTACCATTTCCGCACTCTCCTCCGTGGACGGTGCCGAGGAGAAGGGATACGAGCACCTGCCTCCCCTAGATGAGTCCGTGGCCGCGCATCTCTGCCCGCCCACTGCCATCGGATAGAAGGCAAGGGCAAGCCACCCTTCGAAGCTGTGTAAGGCCACTTCGGCACTTGCTGGATGCGTCTACGTGGCTGCTGGACAAGCGGCTTCAGCGCTTCACTCCCTGGCGGTCCTCCAGGTCTTCCAGGCCAAGATGCTTGCCACCGAAGAGGCCGGTCTCGATGCCACTTCCCTCAGAGACCTGCGAAGTGCAACGGACCTGGCCCTTCGCGCCACCAAAGCCACCGCCCAGGCCATCGGGTGCTCTATGTCCAGCCTGACGGTGTTGGAACGCCACCTGTGGCTCACACTGACGGAGATGAAGGAGGCAGACAAGGTCCCCTTCTTGGATGCTCTGGTGTCAGCGAGCAGTCTGTTTGGACCGGCTGTGGAGGGGTTTGTGGAGCGTTTTACAGAGGCTCAGAAGTCGTCTCAGAGGATGTGGCACTTCCTCCCAAAACGCCCCAGCGCCTCGTCTGCTGTTAGTCGCTCCAGTTCTACGCACCAAGTTGGTGAATCTGCTGGAAAGGGGAGCCATAGAGATCTTTCCTCCAGCTCAGAACAAGTCAGGCTTTTACAGCCGCTACTTCCTCGTTCCCAAAAAAGACGGTGGTCTGCGACCTATCCTAAACCTCAGACTCCTGAATTGCGCCCTAATGAAACGGTCGTTCAGGATGGTCACGTTGAAACAGATCTTTGCGCAAATACACCCAGGGGACTGGTTCATGTCTCTGGATCTGAAAGACGCCTACTTTCACATCCAGATTGCCCCCCATCACAGGCAATTCTTGAGATTCACCTTCAAAGGGGTGGCATACCAATATAAGGTCCTACCGTTTGGGTTATCTCTGGCCCCCTGCACCTTTACGCGATGCATGGATGCAGCTCTGTCCCCTCTGCGACAGATGGGAATCCGCATCCGTATTTCTATATATTGCACAGGGCCCTTCTCCTCAGCCACTTGGATTGCCTGGGGCTCAGGGTCAATTTTGCCAACGAGTATCGTTCCTGGGGATAGTGATTGACTCTGTGCGCATGGCGGCAAAGGTCTCGGCGGGATGAGCCAGGACAATTCAGAGCCATGCGGCATCCTTCGTGGAAGGCATCTCGCACCCACTCAAGGCCTTTCAGAAGATGATGGGCCTTATGGCAGCGGCTTCGCCAGTTCTTCAGTTGGGTCTGCTTCACATGCGACCCATCCAGTTCTGGCTGAAGCGGAGGGTTCCGTTCACGGTGTGGCACCACGGTCGCCACCGCATAACGGTATCTCGGGCCTGTGTCCCAGCACTGAGCCGTTGGAGGGTCCCTCTCTGGCTAGAGCAAGGGGTGCTCTTAGACACGGCGCACAGAAGGAAGGTTGTCACGACAGACGCTTCCAACAGGGGTTGGGGAGTGCTGTGTGAGGGCAAACTGGCCTTTGGCCTCTGGTCCGAGAAAGAGGCAGGACTGCACATCAACTGCCTAGAGATGCTAGCAGTGTGCCGTGCCTTCATGTGTGGCCGCTCAATGAGAGCCTCTGGACCTTCCAGAGCTTGTCCTAAACACTATAACTGAAGCTAGAGCTCCGTCCACTCAACGTCTCTATGCTTTGAAGTGGTCCCTTTTCTCGGCTTCGTGTCAAGACCGTGACGTTGATCTGGTCACCTCGGAGGTATCAGTGGTTCTTTCCTTCCTGCAGGATAAGCAGCGCTCTCCTTCAACCATCAAGGTTTACGCTTCGGCCATAGCGGCTTTTCACGCCCCTATTGCTGGTAGTTCGGTCAGCCGGAACAGGGCAGTGATACAGTTTTTACGAGGCGCCAGGAGGTTCAACCCCCCGTGTCCTCGTACAGTTCCCTCTTGGGACTTGTCTACCGTACTGAGGGCCCTGAAGGGGCGCCCTTTCAAACCACTGTGCTCCTCGAACTTGAGATTGCTCTCGTTTAAAACCGCCCTGCTTTTGGCACTGGCGTCGGTTAAACGGGTAGGGGATCTACAGGCCCTCTCTGTCAACTCGGCTTGCCTGGAATTCAGGCCCAACGACTCCAGAGTCATCCTGAAACCGAGGCTGGGTTATGTACCTATGGTGCTCTCAACTCCATTTAGAGCCCAGGTAGTACTTTCTGCCCTCGACGGATGACCAGGACTTATGCCTGCTCTTCCCCGTCAGGTCCTAAAGGCTTACGTCAAGCGTTCTGCCTCATAGTTCAGAACAGCTTTTTGTCGGCTTCGGTAGCCGCGCTAAGGGTCGCCCGGTTATAAAGCAGAGGCTTTCCAGGTGGATAGTGGAGGCTATTGCCTTGACCTACTCCTCCTTGGGCCTGCAGTGCCCCATTGGAGTCAGAGCCCACTCCACCAGAGGCATTGCCTCTTCCTGGGTGTGGTCCAGCGGGGTATCCATCTCCGAGATTTGTGCAGCAGCCGGGTGGTCCTCGCCGTCCACATTTATCAGGTTTTACAACCTGGATGTCCCACTGGGATGGCACCCAAGCCACGGAGGACCCCCTGGGCTCAACCTGTGCTTGGTGTATATTTTTGAACTCCCCTGGGTCCCCCCACGTGAGTCATGTTTTGAGTCGTTCCCCATCATAGCACGACGTGATTGTAATGGTTCCCATACAGCGTCTTACGACGCAGTACGAGTGGAACATCGACAGGGAACGTACTCGGTTACTTTCGTGACCTCGGTTCCCTGAGATATGGGAACGAGTACTGCATTCCTGGCCGTGCTATGTGCTTTATGTTGTTATCTTTATGTTGTCAAAAAACTAGCCTTGGCAATTGGAAAGTCATGTACCTGCTCACAATTAAAATCCAGTTGTTTTTAAATGCATGTGTGTTTTTGGTTTGACTATAACCAAATCAACACATGTTTGTTATTTGAGGTAAAAGGGTAATGGGTAATGCTTCAATAGCCCTGTATAAATGCATGAATAAATAAAAGACAGTTAACCACACAGCATGACTCCTAATTGTAGAAATTTGGTCGCAAACATGCAGTCGTTAACTAACCCCAATCACTGTTGTTACACAACTTTATTTGATGCCTGTCTCTCTCTCCCAGCATATGTCAGCATGTGGGAGAGTGTGTGTGCATATGTGTTAAATGAGACAGTAGAAATATGCACATCTCATATCTCTCATATATGAATATCTCTTTTATCATTTTTTAATCTGAAAACAGAAAAAAAACTGATGAAACATCATGGGTTTTTTATATTTATTGACATTATCCCGTTGAAGGTATCATAGTGTCTTTATGCCTTTATTATTTCTTTTTTTATTTTTGTATTATTTATATTATGCATGTTAGGTCACATTTAAGAGAGAGGAGCAGAACAGGTGGAGAAAGAGATGAAGTGGTAGAGAGAGAGATTAAAAAAGATGGATGAAAAGTGAGAGAGAGAAAGAGAGAGAGAGAGAGAAAGAGAGAGAGTGAGAGAGGCGGTATGGAGGTAGGAAAAGAGACTGACTAACAGTAAAACACATCTGTTGAGAAATGCAATTTTCCTGTTGAAATCTGACTTCACAGAACAGCTCCCTATAAAACCATTAAGAATCCCTCAGCAATTTTCACGAGCCCAAAGTGTGTTACTGCTTGACGGATGGCTCTTTTCATTGTTCTTTTTTGCTTTGAAAAAATCATGGCAATATATGCATGGGCAATGTTATGAAAAACATCTTCAAAAAGAAATGACCAACTTTTAATATTTGTCTCATACACTTGTATTCCACTATATGCATAATTGTGGTCTATATTTCATAACCTTATATCATTTTGAAAATGTCTGATTTGATCATGCCTCAATTGCTAGCCAGATGTTACTGAATTTGTTTGTGATGGGGTCCAGCTTTCTGTATCTTGCCCTGAATTGTACACACACAGACACACACAATCCACCTGCCCCCACTTAGCTCCAACTTGTCATTGTGAGTGTGCATACGTCTTATGTTCCATTGTGCAAAAAGGAACCTGACTGTTAAGTTTAGCCAGCTTGGCCTCACCACAACTAACATTACACAGTTGTGGAGACATGCAACACACCCTTATAGACCTAAACATGACAATAAAGGATTATACCCAACTATTAATAAAACATGTTTAAACTTTTTCAGACTCATTTCATGATTTGAATAACTCATGATTTTATCTGAAAGTGTTGCACCATTAGATCTTCAGGAAACCTTTTATCTTCATTCCAGGCAAATTTATATACAGACTGGGAAATTATTGACTGAAAAGACATCTTACTGAAATTAACCCCTTTCATGCATGAATTTAAGGCATTAATGACACTGGAATTGCATGTATGACACAACTTTATTTTATGCGTGACCAATCTTTTGTGTGTCTAATTCATTTTCATGTCTCCCCTTTTTGTGCAGGCTACTCCTTTCTTCTTAGGCATGGTCTTGTTGGAAGTGCTTGTGGGTTGGTTGAAGACCGGAGACCTCATCCTTAAAGTCAATGATGGAGTAACTTCTCTAGCCGCAGGAATGGTATCCAGGTTACCTCAGTGAGTTAATTTTGTCCTTACGTCCCAAAAATGTTTTATGCTCATTAGAATCTTGCGTAATTTTTTAATTTTGTGCAGTGTTTAGGTTTGGCCAAGATGCTTTGTGTATTAATTAGATAGCAGAGAACAGAACACTAAGAATAAGAATTTCAAGCTACTTTGGCTTTTAATTCAGAGTAAAAACCGCTTGAGTTAGTTAACCCTTCACTTCAATTTTGATTCACAGATTCATTAAGTATTTTCACACTGGATCATGAGCCTATCTACTTTATATAGAACGTATTTGAATAGCTGAAAAGATGCAGGAAAGGAATCCTTAATTGCACATTTTGTTTCTCCCAGTCTCTTTGTGAGAAGTCTGGAGGTGTCCAGTTACATCTATATTTGGAACAACTTCCACATATTTGAGCTGCCCTGGGACTCTGCTTGGACATGGTGGCTGGCGTTCCTTGGTGTGGACTTTGGATATTATTGGGTTCATCGATGTTGTCATGGTATGCCATTACTTGTCAAAGATAGCCAATAAAAGGCCCAATATCAGAGACAGTTTTGCTGATTGTAGCATTTAGATAAAGAGTGGAAGTCACTCTGGATAAGAGCATCTGATAAGTGCCATAAATGTAGAGGCTTTTATTATGGCTATAAACTTTTGGTTTGGTAATCCAAGCTCAGACCTTCTTTACTTCACACTATGCAGTTTTTAAAGTTTCTGATATTCTGTTAGTGATTATTTGTCATTGTGAACACACTACAGCACACGAAATGTGCGAAATGTGACCTACAGTATGTCTTTCACCCGCCCGGGGAGCAGTACTTGGAGACTTTGCTCATGTATTTCTCAGTGGTACAATCACCCTAACCGTTACACTACCAACTGCCCCAACTGGTCAGCGCTGCCTCCTCACAGCAAGAAGGTCCTGGGTTCAAGCCCTGGGTCGGCCGTGGGGCCTTTGTGTGGAGTTTGCTCTGGTTTCCTCCCACAGTCCAAAAGCATAGAATATACATTAATTGGCGGTTCTAAATTGGCCCCAAAAGGTGTGAGTTTGAGTGTGTTAGTGTGTGTGCCCTGCGGTGTGTTGGCACCTGCCCAGGGTTGTTCCCCACCTTGCGCCCGCAAGGGCTCCGGTCCCCCCACGACCCCAGTTGGAATTAAGCGGTTTGGATAATGAATGAATGAATATATATACACTACCAGTCAAAAGTTTGGACACACCTTCCCATTCAATGTTTTATTCTTTATTATCATGACTATTTACATTGTAGATCCTCACTGAAGGCACTATGAATGAACACATATGGAATTATGTAGTAAACAGAAAATGTGAAATAACCCAAAACATGTTTTATATT
The DNA here is from genome assembly GCA_032718565.1 of Distichodus sexfasciatus. Taxonomy (NCBI): domain Eukaryota; kingdom Metazoa; phylum Chordata; class Actinopteri; order Characiformes; family Distichodontidae; genus Distichodus; species Distichodus sexfasciatus. Next base: position 440 of record JAVGVS010000680.1, on the reverse strand, counting down.
TTAGATTCTTGAAAATAACAACCCTTTGCTTTGATCACTGCTTTGTACACTCTTGGCATTCTCTCGATGAACTTCATGAGGTAGTCACCTGAAATGGTTTTCCAACAGTCTTGAAGGAGTTCTCACAGATGCTGAGCACTTGTTTGCCCTTTTGCCTTCACGATGCGGTCCATAGCATGCCTAACCATCTCGATTGGGTTTGGTCAGGTGACTGTGGAGGCAAGGCCATCTGGCACAGCACTCCATCACTCTCCTTCTTGGTCAAATAGCCCTTACACAGTTCATTCATAGTTTTGATGCCTTTAGTGAGAATCTACAAAGTAAATAGTAATGAAAATAAAGGAAAAACATTGAATGGGAAGGTGTGTGAAACTTTTGACTGGTAGTGTGTATATATATATATATATATATATATATATCCAGAATAATACAAAATAGTA
>JAVGVS010000679.1:0-146573 GCA_032718565.1 Distichodus sexfasciatus | reverse complement strand
CACCTCTCTCGTTCTCTCTCTCATTGTCATGGGCGTGTGTGGAGCAGGAAGGGGGACACACTTAACAATTAACAGAGTCTTTGTCAAAAAGTGCAGGGGAAAATGCTCAGGTGAAAAAAATAAGAACTTAGAAAAAATGACGAGGCACGGGAAAACACAGTCCAAGGGTAAAATCCAAAAATTCCAGACCTGTAACGAAATAAACAACCAGACATGAAACGGGAAAAACGGGACAAAAAAACCACACACACCATCGTAAAAATGAGGGAGACAGTATCCGGGTCAAACTGGATTAAATAAGACGGGAGGAAGACATAACGAGTGCCCAAATCAATGCCGAAGCGAAAACGAAACGAGGAACAGGTGAAAATGATAATGACCGTGGGAGTGTCCTAAACAGATACTAACCTGCTAGGTAGGGGACACGCAGTGAAGACTACAAACACGGAAGTGAGGTGCGCTCTAAAACGGCAAGTGAACTACTACCGAGGCGGCACGAAGTGTAGACTTTAGAAACTCCGGAAGTGAGGATCCAGCTAGCGGGGAAAGCTAATGCTAACCGGAGAAACATGAGGAGGCACAGACACATCAGTGAAGGCACCGAAAGTGTACCCAAAGACAGAAACAAATACCCCCAGGTCAGTACTCCGGCGATCGTGGGGCGTGGCCATGACACTTATTTTCCTCCTTCACCTCCCTCTCTTTCCCTCCATTCCTACGTTTTTCTCTCTTCCCCCCATTTCTCACTCTATCCCACTCTCCAACTCTCTTTTTAGAGGCAGATAAGATTAAAACCTGTGAGGCCTTCTGTAAAGCTTCCTTCCTCTCTCGTTCCCCTCTATTTCTTTCTCTCTGTCCTCCCCTTTATAATTCATCCCCCGTTCCTCCCTCTACCCCTCTCTTCATCCCTCTTCTCTTCATCCCACCATGCTCTTTCCCTCCCTTCGTTTCTATCTCAGAGCCTCTTTCTCCATCTCACTTTTTGCCTCTGCGTCTCTCTTCATCCCCCACACTCGTATTCTCTGTCTATACCTCCCCTCTTTCCCCCCCCCTCTCTCTCCCTCTCTCTCTCTCTACCTTCCTCTTTCTCTCTATTTCTCTCTTCCACTTCCTCTATCCCCACCCCCTCTTCCTTCTGTATTCCTGTCTTTTTTGTCTAATGGAGGCCTGTGTTGACCACAGCATGTTGTATTGGATGGTAATGGTGTTTGCAGCCCTGGGAACCAATGCCCTGTTACCCCAACCTCCGTATTTAAGTTAGTATTTATGTTTGTAAGGTTGTATTGCGTCTCTGTTTTTGTTTTCTTCTTGTCTATGGCACAGTTAAAAGAGCGGATCAGGATACATTTCACTGCATGTTGTACCTGTATAACTTGCATGTGACAAATAAAGAATCTTGAATCTTGTCTGCACTTCATGCCCTTCTGAATAGTTCACCATCATCTGTTTAGAGCGCACCCCACTTCCTGGTATGTTGTTTGCACTGCGTGTTCCCTACCTAGTAGGTCAGTGTCTGTGTAGAACACCCCCCCGCTTATCATTGATTTCAGCTGTGTCTCGTTCTGCTTTGAGTTTGGGATTGGTGCAAGCACTCATTTGTTGAGTTCTGTAGCCTTATTTAAGACTACGTCTACACTAATCCGGATAAATGTGAAAATGGTGTTTTCGTCTAAAAACGCTCCGCGTCCACACTATCGTTTTCAATCGTTTCCGAAGAGTTGATCATCCACACTGAAACGACTGAAAATGCTTACGTTCCTGTACTGCGCATGCGTGAAACGTAAGACGATCGACCTGCGTCATTTCCGTCTGCCGTTTATTTACTTTCCGGCTCTTTGAGAGCATGTACAAAACTGATATTAATCTTTAATAGGGCTGTCAAAATTGAGAGCAAACAAAACAACTGCTGTACAATGCCGTCCGCCATCTTAGTTGAATTGGTCACATGACTGCATCATATGACTAAAATGCGTCATCGTTTTCGAAAGCCTCCGTTTTCACAGTCCACACTGCGACGCGAAAACGGCGTTTTCAAATTTATCCACTTGGGAGAGCGTTTTCAAAAAGCTCCGTTTTCCTTGACCAAAAACGCCGTCTCAGTGTGGACGGAAGGCCAAAACGGAGAGAAAAAGATGCGTTTTCAAACGAAAACGTATTAGTGTGGACAGGGGCTAAGTCAGTTTGACCCATGTGTTCTCGAGTCTGTATCCCTCATAATATGTGTGGTTGTTCGTGTTATGCTCATTGGATTTCCTGGACCCCTTCTGCTCTTCCCCCTTTGTTTGGACTTGTGGACCCTTGTGTTTCTGTTTGGATTGCCCTTTTTGTCTCCTCATCCTCACGCCTCTCTCCTGTGACTCTCCCCAGGCTCGTGACTCCCAGTGAGCTTTCCCCGGTTGGCCAGACTGCCTTGGTGGCTACCGAGTCTGCGTCATTGTCAGTTCCCCCCCCCCGAGTCTTCAAGCGCAAGGACCTCGCTTGTTCTGGTTACTCGGGGAGGTTCTTCCCCATTACCCAACGTCGACTACTGGGAGCACGGGCCTCACCTTTCTGTTGTAACTTTGTTCCTGTTTTTTGCGTGTTGTTGGACTGTGTGTATTTCCCCGTTCCCTGTGTATCTCGTGTGCCTCCATTCCCCTCAATAAACCCTTTTGTTCTGCCTGCAACAGTGTCCTCATCCCCTTCCATCCTCCTCCCTGCAACCGCACCCATGACAGTAACAAAGAAAGTAAATTCCTAAAAGATATCAAATTTGCATTTACATAATTAATGTTTCTCAAATAAATGTGAACAGCTTTGCCTTTTTTGGCTGTAAAACATGAAAATTAAGTTAAATCAGTGCTTTAAAAGCTTTGCGCCTTTCTTTCGGACTAACAATTCTTCTTCAAACTCAAGCAGATGGCGTCTTCCTCCATTTCCCACCGTTAAATGCCTCTCACTCCATCCCTCATACCGCCTCATATCAGAGAGTGTGCCTCGAATGTAAATGTCTCGTTTCCCCCCCCTCCCATCGTTTTTTTCTCTCGCTCTCATTATTCCGGTGCCTTCTGTCCTGTCATTCTCAAGGCTTCGGCTGCTTTCTTCCCAATCCGACCTGAATCCGAGCGGAATATTAACAGCTCGGACAGTGATCCATTTTTCATCATTTTTGAAGGCCTGCCTGCTGCACCTTCAATCCTCCTCCTTCTGTTTGCTTCCGAGGATGGAAATTGCTTGCATGTTTTCATCACGACTGGCCTTTCGACTCTTGATCATGTCTGAAATGATGTGAGCAGTTTCCTTGCTTTACTTTTGGCTGTTGACGATATTGTTACTGGGTCACACAGGTTTGTTTGAAATGTCAAATAGTATTGACTCAATTTTTCACTTAAATTCTCCCCAAATACTCCCCAAAATCTTTAATTAGAAGCCCCTTGATGTTGCTCAAGATTTCTCTCTAATGAAACTGTAATATGATCTAAGCATCATAATGTATATACAGATTAGCCAAAATTGTATGAGCAAATGTCTAATGTGGTGTTTCTTCTCCAGCTTTGACATGTTCTAGCTGTTCAAAATCTGCTATCGAGATATGAGCATCGGCTGTTTTGAACTCAAGTAGTTTGAAGTAAAGTAAATGTGACCCTCCGCGGCAAAACCAGTCACTTGTCGCAACAGAGGTTTCCGAGAAAAACGAGCGTTTATGTTGCGTGGGGTAAAATGTTGGATTTTTTGTTTTTAGTGTTTTGAAACAGTGGAAGGTCTATACTGTACTGCTGTGAATAAATTTAGCCGAAAAACTTACCCTTTCCATCCTAAAAACGCGACTTTCTTGAGGTGAGGAATTCAATTCCAGCAGAATGTTAAAAGTTTCTGTTTTGACCGCTCTACTTCAATATTTACGGTAAATCCACTGGTTGACTAGCATGAAGATATTTCTCCGGAATCCATCTTCATCTCCCGAGTTCAGTTAACCTAACGCAGGTAGGCTATCCGTGTGGCTGTGAATGCAGCGTAGGCTACCGTAAATACAAACGTAGCCGCGACCGCACCAAGCGTCTGTGAGTGCTACGGCGATAGTCAACTTCAAAGGCAGATTTCTCCGTTTCTCACTTGGCGTGACAGGAGAAACCCGACTCCTTTGAATCTTGATATCTCAGTCATATGTCGTCCAATTCATTCCATATAAGTATCGTTGTGAAGCTTGATTTATGCCCTTTCATCAACATAATAACTCAGTTTTGGAAATTTGCGACAAGCGACTGGTTTTGCCGTGGAGGGTCACAAATGTTGTCCGAACTTCTCCATTCATCTCATCCCATGTATCCTTAATCAAGAGCTGGGAGTTTGAAGGGAAGAACTTGAACTTTATGTTTCACAAACCCAAACTGTAAGTGCAACTTTGAGTTTCAGTGTGTTTATTGATTTTTAACAAATTTTGTATCCAACAAAACATTAATAATTTATATTCACAGCATTTGGCGGATGCAACTTTCTTTTCTTAATCACAAGGACTGTCTCCTTTGTAGAATTTTGTCAATTTGAACCCCAATCTAATGGTTATTAACACAGTTACAGTCAGCGCTCTTATGGTTGATTTCAGGACATTTGCTGTACAAAGTACAAAGGTGATTCATACATCAGATTTTTAACAAATTCCCATTACCCTCCCTGTGTTTTCACCCATATGCCTACTCACAAGATTATGGGGCAGATGGTAGAGTAATGGTTAGGGTAAAAGGTGAAAGTGAGTGATTATTTGTCATTGTGAACACACCACAGCACAGCACACAACAACGCAATGTGACCTCTGCATTTGACCCATCCGTGAAGGAGCAGTGGGCAGCTGACATGGGTAGCGCCCGAGGAGCATTGCTCGGAGACGGTACCTTGCTCACGTGGTAACTTGACCAGTCTGGGACTTTACCTTCTGATCACAGGGTGCGCACCCAACCACTAGGCCACCAACTGCCCCAGGGAAGGTCACCAGTTCAAGGCCAGGACTGGTAAAGGTGCCACTGAGGTACTCATGAGTAAGGTACCGTCCCCAAGCACTGCTTCCTGGGCTCTGCCACAGCTGCCGACTGCGTCTTCATGGATTCCTAAGGTGTCAAAAAGATATTTCTCCACATTTTGTTATGGTGCACTGTGGGCTGTGCTGCGGTGTGTTCACAATGACAAATAATCACTCACTTAAGATTACAAATCCTAGAAGGTAGGAGAGAATAAATGAGGGTGTTTTTGGGGGGAACCGTTGTGTTGTCTGTACTCTTCTTTTTTAAGAGATCCTTATGAATCTTGTGAACCAAAAAATGCCTACATATATCGTGCCGACATTTTCAACCTTTTAAAGAATACAATGGTAATCCAGTGTAGAAAAAGATGGATGAGCACATTGATTTATTTTTTAAAGGATTTATGTCTTACAAAGGGGTGTAGTAAAAACTATAACTATGTGGGTTTTTTTAGGTAAGACAGCATGAGATGATATTAAACCAAAGAGGGCACAAACTGGACTGAGTCAGGTTCCAAATATTTTGTTAAAAGCTGTAAAAGTACCTAGATTTGGCCACAGCTGAAATGGGCATTAATTTTGCTGGATGGACTCTTCCTCAATGGCATGATGGTCTGTAATAACTTTTTACTAGGGGGTTAGGTCTATTGATGTCCACATGAATGGGTCAACCCAGATTTTCTAAGAAAAACCTTGCCCAGAGCAACTCCCTACCTTCAGCAGCTTCTCTTCATCTCCATGTACACAGTTTTAAATCCCTGACCTTGACATCTACTCTGGTTATGAGACTCAGTGGACCTCATTCATGAAGAAATTGGTTCATTAAACATACTTAGACATTTTCCAGACGATTCTGATGTTCTTAAATATTTTCTCATTTGAGATTTGTTCTCAATTAAAAACTGAATCTACAAATGCTGAACAGCAGTCTTACGCAAATTTTATTGCATGCCTTTTTTTCTTTGGTTCTTTGGTTTTAGCTTAACTTTAATACGAAGAAATTTAATTAAAAAAACCCAGAAAATGTTTTTTTGGTCTTCATTTGAGACCCGTTCAAACATTATCAGTGTCACTGTACTACTACAGTTGTAACACCAGTATTACCGATATTCGTTTCCTTTGTAGCACAGCAAAACTGCATTTAACCTGTTAAGCCCTGAGACTGTTTTACAGATTTTTGCTCTAAAAAAGATAATATAAACTCAAATGTGTATATCTCAGCAACCACAATGTCTGTTTTTATGCTTTTGCTATCATTATAAAGGTAACACTTGTGAGATTACTGTGGAATCAGCATACATGTTACTGGGTCAGAATAAAGGAAGATGCAACACAGCAGAACATGAAAAAAAAATCATGTTCGCCAAAAAAATATATACATATCTGCGTAATCTGCGGAGTCTCGTCTTTCATATGATATGCGGTATGCATGGTTAGCCGTAGTAGTATAGATTCTACAGCCGTATTTCTTCCATGTAGACCTACGCAGTGTTTATTCATGTGTTTGGTGTTGGAATTGTGTCATGTTTAGGTGGAATTAGTTTGAGATTTTTATGAGATTCTATCGGAGATGTTGATGTGCCGCATGCATATGTTTGTTTACGTTTACCGACTATTACGTTACGTTTACCTTCCTGTTCTGCCCCCGGTACCGTCGGCGATCGGGCTCAAGCCATTAAAAAGCTTCCTAAATTTTATTAAAGTCTTTATACGTAACTTCATTTGCAAAACACAGCTTAACATGAACCTGGACTCTTTTTTTTTTTTGCTTTGAGTATAGATGTGCTTACTGTTCCCGCATTCCAACACGCCCACAATCGATGAGTCGGACACACCGATCTGACTTCCGCTGCCTGAGCTGTCGGTCGACATCATTATTAGGCGGCGTTTAGGAAAAGCCCAGTCAATCAAACCTCCTCTTCGCTCTTAAGTTCCATTAACCTTACGAATCACTGAGGTGGAAAGCAATCTAGAGACAGCAAGACCGGTGTCCCTCCAGAGACGGGGTGTGTGTGTGTGTCTTCTGTTAATGAATGACTAATTACCTCAATCGAGGCGACGCTGTTATTGATGAAGGCGGATAGCTGTGAACGCCAGGAGGGCTGGAGAAGTAGGAACACGCCTAATTGGCTGTGCACGGAAGCTCACATCTAAAATTGCTCATAATTGGCCGAATCAGACTTCATGCTCAGAATCACACTGCAGAAGCTTTAAGGCATAGGAGCAGCAGCAAAAATTTACCTTCAAATATAGATTTATGGCATTTAACAAACACTCTTGTCCAATTCCATTTCCTAAACACAGGGATGGTCTTTGAGGAACAACTTGGGCTTAAAGGTCTCGGTCCGTGAGTATCTTACTAGTAGGCTATCACCAGTGTTGGGGAGTAATGGAATACATAATAACAGTATTACATATTTCGAATAAAAATATGAGTAACTGTATACTAATGCAGTATCAATTTAAATATATGATAATCAGAATACAGTAAAGTTGTGGCGGCACGGTGGCACAGTGGTTAGCTCTCACACCTCACGGCGAGAAGATCCTGGGTTTGAACCCCAGGGATGGGCGTAGGGTCTTTCTGTGTGGAGTTAGCATGCTCTCCCCGTGTTCGCGTGGGTTTTCTCCGGGTGCTCCGGTTTCCTCCCACAGTCCAAAGGCATGTAATATAGGTTTATTGGTGACTCTAAATTGGCCATGTAATGCGTGAATGTGAGTGTGTGTGCCCTGCGGTGTGTTGGTCCCCGCCTTGCGCCCGTAAGTTCCTGGGATAGGCTCTGGTCCCCCTGCGACCCCGGTTGGGATAAAGCGGTCAGAAAATAAATAAATGAATGAATGAATGAGTTAAGGTGTTAGAATTAGTGAATAATCCCTAAGTGATGAAATTTCGATGCCCTTCCCAGACATAATATAGACAACTAGCAGCAGTTACATGGTGTTACGTCAGTAACCTGCTCGAGGTATTGAAGCTGACATGAAAGAAATGCATTTCTCTCTGAGAAATATAAACTATTTTACAATTAAGAAAGAAAAAAGATCATTGTGCAACCTCTGTTTGCCAACTAACAATTTGCTTTCAGCATCCGAAGACTTCCAACCTAAAGAGGCACCTTGAAGTAAGTTCTTTTGTAGTTAAAGTCGTCTTCATCTTATTGGTTAGCTTTGTTATGCTAAATCTTTATCGTCTTAGCTAGCTATCTGCTTAGTTTAGGGTGAGGAGCTCGGACGTTTGGGAGGACCTCAAAGCAGAGCTGCTGTCTCCATATTGGAGAGACTTTCATTTTTCTTTTCTCGCACAATTGAGGGGTGTGTGTGTGTGTGTGTGTGTGTGTGTGTGTCGGCAGGTATTTACGGCATTGTGGAGACCTTTTTGTCCCCTAAAATCACTATTATTGTTTTTTGGGGGGCTTTGTGGGGAGATTTGAGAGGTCCCCATGAAGAAAAATGACTTTATGAAAAATGTGCTTGTTTTATTTGAGAAACTAAAAGAGGTAAAAGATGTGCTTTTGGTTACTGAGGTTAAAGGTTAGGATTAGGTGTAGGTGTAAAATGATATACATCTAATCATTATGGGAGTCTATGGAAGGATCTCACAAAGATAGTAATACAAGACTGTGTGTGTGTGTGTGTGTGTGTTTGTGTGTGTGTGTGTGTGTGTGTGAGCGTGGATGGTTGTTGACACAGCTTAACCTTGCAGTTAAAAACATATGCTTCAAGGTTAAGTGGCAGCAGCGCAGTGTGTCGTCACATCACAAGGGCAGAAGTCACCTCATCAGTGTGACCGGCAGTGAGGCCGAAAACCTGATCAGTTCTTAATCTTAATGTAGAGCAACACACACACACACTTACACTGGGTAATTTGGGACAAATTGCTTCTGTAGTTACTCCACCCCTGGGTATTAAAATGAGGTGTCGGATTTTATTTAAGTAAGGAACCTGCAGCATGCTGACCTCACACTCACTTACAGCTGAAGGTGAAGTCTGTATCTGGACTTACAAATTCATGAGAGAGAGGTAAAGAGATTTGCATTTGCAGGAAATGAAGCCTCCAGCCTGCGCTGTCCTTATCTCAGGGTCATGTCTGTTTTTTTTGTTGTTTTTAGAGAAAAGTGTTCCTCCATGTGATGATTGTGGGTGTACGGGGCGCACTGCAAAACTGCAACTTGGGTAAAAAAAATGGCCCTTTTCCTGCTTTACTTCATTGTTCTTATTTGCTGAAATTTTCAGGAAATGGATATCTTGATTGAGGTATCAATTATTTAGTAGCTTGTAATGATTTTCAAATTAAAATGTAGTACTTCACTGTAAAATCAATATTTGAATATAACTTATTCAAGAGACGAGGTGCCTTAAATTGAGGTTCACTAAGGTGACACAGACGTGCCTAAGAGTTGATTAATACGAGGCTACATTTCATCGTGGTTTGAATGACAAACAATATATAATAACATTTTTATTTACTGTATTCTTTGTGTAATTTGTCAACCAACACACAAGCGAAGGTAGCAGGTAACTGATGTCAGATTACACCTGACATGGGCAGCCCCTGGGGAGCAGTGTTTGGGGATGGTACCTTACTCATGAGTCCTTTAGTGGCACTTTTACCAGTCCAAGATTCGAACCAGTGACCATCCAATCATGGGGTCAACTTCCTGACTGTTCCGCTACTGCAGTAGTAGTAGTAGTAGTAGTAGTAGTAGTAGTAGTAGTAGTAGTAGTAGTAAATAGTAGTAATAGCAGTGGTGGTAGTAGTAATGTAATAGTAGCAGTAATAGTGATAGTAGTGGTGGTGGTGGTGGTAGTAGTAATACTAGTGGTGGTAGTAATATAGTAATTGATAGTAGTAGCAATAGTAGTAAGTTATAGTGGTAATAGTAGTAATAATGGTAGTGGTTTGGTTAGTTGAGTTGAACAGTTGATTGGTGGTAATGGCGGTGATGGTGGTGGCTGATGTCAAGTGCCGGCGTATGGAAGCAGCGGCGGGCGGTGATGATGGTGGTGGTGCTGGTGGTGGTGGTGGAGGCAGTGGTGGGCCGCGTGGTGGTCCGGGTGGTGGTGGTGATGATTGTGGCAGTGTGGCAGCGGTGGTGGTGGGGAATGGTGGTAGAATAGTGGTGGTGGTGGTGATGATAATTGGCGGTGGTGATTGTAGTGGTGGTGGTTGTGGTGGTGGTAACTTATTGATGATGGTAGAAAGTGTTAACGGTGGTAGTGGTAATAGTGGTAACGGTGGTATGGTGATAATTAGTGACGGTGGTGGTATTGACAGTGGTGACGGTGGTGGTGAGTAACGGTGGGATGGTAACGGTGGGGGTGGTAGTGATGGTGACGGTGGTAATTGATGATAGTGGTAACGGTGAGTGGTGAGTAATGGTGGTAACGGTGGTAGTAATGAGTAGTGGTGTTAACGGTGGTAGTGGTGATAATTGGTGACAGTGGTAGTGGTGGTAATAGTGGTAACCCAGTGGTAGTGGTAACAATAGTGGTAGTAGTGACAGTGAGTGAAACAATAAATGGTATTATTGATAACAGTAGTAATAGTAATAGTAGTAACAGTAGTAGTAGTAATAGTAGTAACAGTAGTAGTAGTAACAGTAGTAGTAATTGTAGTAGTAGTAATAGTGGTGGTGGTGGTGTGGTGGTAACGGTGGTATTATTGACGATTGGTGGTGTTGGTGAGTGGTGGTGACGGTGAACAGTGAGTGGTGGTATTGGCCGGTGGTGGTGGTGGTGGTGGTGGTGGTGACGATTAATTGATGACAGTCGGTGGTGATAATTGGTGGTGGTGACGATTGTTGGTGGTGGTGGTGGTGGTGGTGACGGTGGTGGTGATGACGGTGGTGGTGGTGGCAATGGTGGTAATGAGTAGTGACAGTGGTGAGTGGTGGTGACAGTGATGACAGTGTGGTAGTAATGGTACAACAGTGGTGGTAGTGTTGGTAACAGTGGTAGTAGTAATGGTGGTAGTGGAGCGATAATTGATGACGGTGGTGGTGAACGGTGGTGGTAGTAATAGTGATTAACCCGGTGGTAGGTAACAATTGAGTGAGAACAGTGTGGTGGTAATTAGTGATGGTGGTGACGATGGTGGTATTGACGGTGGTGGTAGTGGCAGTGGTGAGTGAGTGACGTGGTGGTGGTGGTGGTGACGGTGGTGGTGGTGTTGTTGGTGGTGGTGGTGTTATTGATAGTGGTGATGGTGGTGACGATTGGTGGTGGTAACGGTGGTGGTGACGATTGAGTGAGTAATGGTGAAGTGACAGTGAGAGGTAGTGACAGTGGTGTTGATTAGTGGTAACAGTGGTGGTGATAGTGTAACAGTGGCAATTAGTGGTAGTAACGGTGGTGGTGACGGTGGTGGTGATGGTGGTGAGCGGTGGTGGTGACGGTGGTGGTGGTGACGGTGGTGGTGGTGGTGACGGTGGTGGTGACGATTGGTGGTGACGGTGGTGGTGGTGGTGTTGACGATTGGTGGTGGTGGTGGTGGTGGGTGGTGGTGGTGGCAGGTGGTGGTGGTGGTTGGCCGGTGGTGTGATGAATTGGTGACGGTCGGTGGTGGTGACGGGTGGTGGTGACGGTGGTGGTGGTGGTGATGACGATTGGTGGTGGTGGTGGTGGTGGCCGGTGGTGGTGGTGTGGTGTTGGTGGTGTGGTGTTGACGGTGGTGGTGGTGTGGTGGTGGTAATAGTAGTAACAGTAATGTAGTAGTAACATTATTAGTATTAAGTAGTAGTATTGTGCATTAGTAACAGTAGTAGTAATAATAGTAGTAGTAACAGTAGTAGTAGTAATAGTAGTAACAGTAGTAGTAGTAACAGTAGTAGTAGTAATAGTAGTAACAGTAGTAGTAGTAACAGTAGTAGTAATAACAGTAGTAGTAGTAACAGTAGTAGTAGTAATAGTAGTAGTATTTCTGTCACTTTCTCTGCCTCGTTGGCATTTGATCACATTTTGTAAACACATTCTTCTGAACAAATAGAACAAAGAATAATGTAGCATTAAAGGACATTTTGTCCATTGTCCTCAAGCTTCAGTTTCACTCCCAATAAATGCATTTAGAAATGAGCCTTTCTATGAGCAAGTGGTGTGGAATGTCAGCCAGGCAGGTTTAATAGCAGCTGAAGGGAACTGATTGCCTAATCTGAAATAGGCTAAACAGACGGTAGAAGCATCTGTCCTGGCTGTGATATAAAACATCCAGCGTGCTGTTGTGTGGTTCTGTATGTGGACATGCTGAATGTGTTGTTTTCTGAATGTTGATAATGCACTTGTGTTACTTCCCTGCAGATCTTACCATTTTTTACTCTCTTTTGTTCACTTCGGATCATGTATCTTCCTGCTGCTTAAGAGGAGCTGTCGTCTCAGTCTCAGTGAAAGATATACTGAAGTAAAGTCAACATCCCTTACAATAATAATGACTCTAGTTAAAGTCAAGTTTATAAAAGTGCTATGAACACTAGTATTAGTATTCAAAGTACTCAAGTGTTCAAAATATTTTGATGGTATTAGTGAAGGTGAGCCATTCCCAGAAATACTTGAAAGTTTTAAAGGGTATTTATTATCTGGCTTTAGAACCAAGATTCCAGTTCTAAAATACCTTTAATTCCAAAAAGTGATGAGGACTAGACTGTGGAACAAATAATACGAGGTAAACTGAATATGCTTGGGGCTGTTGTATGAATTTTAGCTTTCAGATTTTGTGCCATCACTAACAGCCTTCCTCAGTTTCCAAAAGAAAATATGAAGTGTTTTCATCACTGCCGAAAAAATAGAGGCTACAAAATTACTGTATGGGTGATGGTGGTGAGTAGGTTGACCACTCGCTGGGATTCAGAGGTGAAGATCACCCTAAACCGAGACTGAGACAAGACCAAGATCAGAGGCGAGGCAAGACCAGGGAACTTGACCCAATGCAACTTTACACCATATTGAAATAAATGAACATAAAACTTCGCTACCACTTCAAAAAAGAGCTGAACAAAACAACATATACACTAAGCAACATAAAACATCTTTATTCTATTCTTTCTCTCACCCATACCTATAATGAGGAAATCACTATCCACATCATATGTTAAACTCTACAAACCACAGTGAACACTCCTAAGACCAAACTCACAACTTACAGAGTTGTCATTATGCAGAGTATGTCTTAATTCTATGAAGAAATATGAGGTTAGTGCCAAGCAGAAACACTTCTTTATCAATTTGGTATCCATCTGGGTACAGAATAAAATTATTGGAAAACCAAAAATGCATTTATTTTTTTCCCTATTGATTACTCTAACGTTATAAAATGAAAAAAAAACTGATCAATTGAAACTAAAGTTTTGGGTAATTTTCAGCCAATTTGGACCGATTTTGGCTTATAAAATGAACTGCTTTTGGTCTTTCTGGAAGTGAACATATTTTTGTGCATGATGGTTTAATTATGCATGAAACTAAAAGCGTGTTTACATAGTGAATAATGTAACTAATGCTTTTTACACAATTACACAGTTTCTGTGCATGGAATTGCTCAGAAATAATTTCCCATACGGAGGAATGAATATAATGACCAGTAAGTTGAAAGTCTTGTGATTCTGACGGTATATGTATGATTTCTGTAAGTTAAAGGTTTTCTGAGTTATTAAAATACTAATAACTTAAAAAATGCCTCAAATGGAGATATAAAGAGTTTTAATAAAGTAATATTCTCCAGAGTTGTGGTCTCATTGGTCGCCAAAAAAACTCCCGAGTCCTCTTTGTCCGAGTCCATGACAAGACCAAGTGGCTAAGCCGATTCGAGACAACACTGAGACCTTCAAAACTGGTCTCGAGACCAACTCTCCAAGTACTACACCTGCATCTGCACAAGACGTCATGGGTTCTAATCCTACCTCAGCACTACTGTCGTAGACTCCCTGATCTGTCATAGTTGCTCCAAGGGGTTTACCCCTGAAATTAGGAAAGTCGCTCTGAATAAGAGTGTCGGTTTGCTGAGGAGGATGGGGTCCACTTCCTCTCAAGGCTTCTTCCTACTAGAGGGAGTTTTTCCTTGCCACTGTCGCCTCGGGCTTGCTTGTTGGTGGTTCAGGGCGGTTATAAAGTGCTTTGTGACAATGACTGTTGTTAAGGGCGCTATATAAATAAACTTGAATTGGGGCGGCACGGTGGCACAGTGATTAGCGCTGCCGCCTCACAGCAAGAAGGTCTGGGTTTGAGTTGCATGCTCCCGTGTTTGCGTGGGTTTTCTCCGGGTGCTCCAGTTTCCTCCCACGGTCCAAAGGAATGCAATATAGGTTAATTAGCGAGTCTAAATTGGCCCGTAGGGTGTGGGTGTGGGTGTGTGCCCTGCAGTATGTTGGCGCCTGCCCAGGGATGTTCTCCGCCTTGCGCCTGTAAGTTCCCGGGATAGGCTCCAGTGCCCCTGCGACCCCAGTTGGGTTTAAGTGGTTCGGAAAATGAATGAATGAATGAGACTGAATTGAATCTGCTGTGACCATTGATGAAGGTGTAGTGAAGTATTCAAATGTACTGTAGATGGACAAAGATGGACCAAGACTTCTGACTGTACCTGCAAGTTACATGTTCCCTGGTCAGATAATAATAATAATAATAATAATAATAATAATAATAATAATATATGTATGTAATGTTAAGGTGATGGATGAAAGGCAATAATTGACTTTATTATTTTATTGCTTCTTATTGCATTTCAAGGAAGGCAGACCAGTGGTAAATTTCCTTCATCTGCATCCTGCCATAAGGTATTTCCTGAACATGTTTCCTACAATAGTCAAAGCAGCCTCCATTATTCATCTAAAATCTTTCATATTCCTTTTTTTATTCCCATTCATCACATCAGATGCTCTAGTTGCTACATAACCGTGTTGACAGAGAGTTTCCTCTAAAGGTTGTTGGAATATTATCCTGACTACCATGACGCTTCCCTGCGTCCGAATCAAAATCCTTTGATCTCTGTTGGGAAATAAATTAGAGGAGCGAGGAACATTTGTAAAGTGGCTACAAGGCAGCAGGAAGGACTAATGAGGCCTAACACACTGCGGCTCAATTCACCGTCCACCTTTATCATCATCTTAATCTTATAATTGCTTGTTTTTGCCTCAGTTGTATTTGTTTTAGCTGCAAATACTCACGTTTCAGCTCTATTTTACTCCTGAGTAAGCATGGCTATAGAGCCGACGACGCCGTAAAACAGATTAACAGTAGATCTGTCTGTAACCAATGATTTAAAAGTTGACTTTAGTCGGCCTCTCAGACACACACACACACACACACACCTGTTGAGTAACAGTAATAAAAGTCATTTATGGCCTGTAGCTTGTCTAAGTAAATAGCATTCTCTTTTCCTTGAACACGCAACAAGCCGGAAGATTTTTGGAGTTCTAACTGGATTTATGAGGATTTCAGGAGCGTGTGACTTATTTCCAAAGGCTTGTGTTGTTGTTGTTGTGTTTGTGTGAGGTTGTGAAACTGCCATCAGGGATCCTAATGCCAGGCCGTGTGTGGGCCTCGCTGTTGCTGTGTGCCATTGTGTACACATCAGGCCAGACGTGTCAGCCCAGGCAGTTTGAGTGTGAGAGCGGAGAATGTGTGGCTGAGAGCTTTGTGTGCTTCAACAACGAGACTGCAAGGACGGCAGCGATGAGCAAAACTGTAAGTGTAACCGGTTTCCTTAGTGTAATTTTGTTCCAGTTATTTCTCTTTGTCAATACCAATACCAATACGGATATTCGAAGATACTCTAGTACCACACATAATAAAATAAACTATATCGTATTTTAAAGAAATAAGAGGAATAATCCCAGTTTTATCCACAAACTGATATCAGATTATTTTTTCAACTTAATTGCTTGTTTTTATGAAATGCAATTATTAATATCTATACATACATAGTACTGTATCAGGTCTAGCTGTATGAGTCGGTATCAGCTGCGATCATGTCAGTGCTCTCCTAGAATTTAGCCAGATTCAGCTTTCCCTCATTTAATATACAGCCTAGAGGAAAATGATCCAACAAACTGTTGCTTTTGCCTCATAAAATTGTGTTTTATGATCCAGAGAATGAAATAGCTCATTTTGATTCCTATATGCCTCTCATTTGCTTGCGACCTCATATATTCACCCCATCACTGCCAACCAGCACGCGTAATTCTCCACTGCAGATGTTTTTGCGGCGATTGCAGCGAGCCGAGAAATATATTTCCACCTTGTGACATTGATAACTTACAGTTTTTGCTTTTAAATGAGCCTTAATGTGTAAACGGTGCGTTTATATATCTTTGAAAGAGCAGTACTCATAAAAGGGAGATGCTTGGGAATGTTTCTTTTTTACTGTCTCTAGCCTTTTCATATTCTGTCATGTAGAAGATGAAACATGGCTGAAGTTGTGTTTGATCCATTGTTTTTGAAACTATGCTCTGATTTGCTGCCTGTTTCTGGAAATATTCCCTCGGTGCTTCAGGTGATGGAACATTTAAATTCTTTATGAATGGTAAAAATCCACTTTAGAAATCAAATATAGAATTACCAATAATATTTACTACCATTGCTGACAGGTTTACACTGTTTGTGGAATTTATATTCGTACTCATCTTGGTTTTTTTGTTGGGAAACAAACGCAATGTTTTTTTTGCACTATGATAAAGCTTTGGGTCTGTTGCTGCATAAACAGACACACATTCTAAGTATCAGTAAAAATCAAACATTGATTGAATCCTTCTGGGAATGCACAAAATAATATGAGGTCCTGGGCTGCAGGCTGTTTTTCTTTATTACCATGTTGTTGGACCACCTTTTGCTTTTAAAACAGCTGTTTGGAATGGATTCTTTGAAGGCACTTCCAGTGGGCGCTGCACCAGTGTTCTGTCAGAATTTTTGCCAGTTGCTTTTGAGGTGTTGGAAAAGGGAATCTCCAAACTCGTACTTTCTCTCCAAACCTGCCTATAGTGGTTCAACAGTACAGTCTGGGGGTTGATCCTTTCAGAGCAGATGTTAAAGTTCATCTGACGATCCAAAAAACAGGACTGAATTCCTCTGGATGAGGTTATGGGTGCAACATATGTGAAAATGTTATCAAGATGTCTGGATCTCCATGGATCAGTAATTCCATGATGGGATCGCCATAGATGAATAATTTTGCTCCACGTTTGACAGTGGGAACCAAACGGTTGGACTTCAAGGGGATTACTGGATTAATGAAGCTAATGTTGGAAATAATGTAAATGAGAATTTATTAAATGTTAATGTAATGTTATTTGTTTAAGCTTTTAAGATCCTCACACCCTTCACTCTGCTTTTTACTGGGATTGGCATTTTTGGGGTTGTTTTTATGAAACGCTTACTAGTGTTTGTTATCGTTTTAGTGTGTACATTAGTGTTGGAGGAGACTGTTATTCTTAAACATTAAAAACTTTGTTCAGCTTTCTGGTCATATTCCTGTTCATTTTATTTTCCAAACATGTCACCTATTTTACCGACCTGTTCTGACCTGTACTAACCAATGCTGAATATTTTATCTGATAATTGGACGAGACATACTTTTGCAATTTAAAGGGAGCCTCTAAATGTCATTTTAGTATATATAGTTAAAATAATATGCTAGAGTAACTTGACTTAACAGCATCAAATCTGGTGAAGTGTTCCCAAAGCTTTTCTGAGATGTGATGTGGTGACTATTATAATAACTATCTGTAACTATTATAATAATCGCATAAATTAAATGTTAAATTAAACACTGCCATCAAATAACATCTTTCAGTGATGTGTCCACCACCAGAACAGAGTGAGGCGACAGTAATTACCATCTGTGTGAAACGAAGGGGGATTTTTAACAGATATTTGGATGAAGTAAATCTTTGGTGCAAAGAATTTGAAGTGAGTTACTTAATAAATTGTTCCGGCTCTAATGATTTATATGCTTTCGTTCAAGATAGAGAACTATGACAAAGAAAAGATGGAAGAAATATCTGCAAGGAATAAAATAAAGTCCATTCTTCAGTAACAAAACTTTTATTCCAACAAAAGTATTGAAGATGTTCCCAGACGTAGAGGGATGTCCATGTGTTTGGCCAGCAAAACTTGCACAAGGGTTAGGTTTTTTCACATGAAACTTTCAAAGCAGAAATCTCTAAAGCGTGTTTTTCAGGGTTTTCATATTGCCCTACATAAATCCTTGGTAATCTCACCTGAAAGGCATTTTCATGTTTTGATGTTTTTAAGGCTCCAAGTGTGAGAGGTGTGACTTCGCAGAGGGACTTTGTGGTGCTTCAAACAAGACAGACAATGTCTGGACTGAAATCCCTGCCTGACGATCCTGGACCTTGTTTTGGCCACACAGGGTGCTAGGTACAATGCAAAATTGGGATTTTGGTTTCCTAATGCCAGCTTTTGTGAGGCCTGGTCTCCATAAGTTACATCATTTCCAGCTGTAACTCAATGCTGATGAACTGGATCAGGTCGTTTGGAGCAGAGATCAACTGTGTTTGTGAATGTGAATCCCTCCCTACCTCCTCCATCCCTCTCTCCCTTACCTCCCTCCATCCATCCCTCATCCCTTCCTCCTCTCCTCCATCCCTCTCCTTTACCTCCCTCCATCTTTCCATCCCTCCATCCCTTCTCCCTACCTCCTCCATCCCTCTCTCCTTTACCTCCCTCCATCTTTCATTCTCCATCCCTACCTCCCTACCTCCTCCATCCCTCTCTCCTTTACCTCCCTCCATCTTTCATCCCTCCATCCCTTCCTCCTTACCTCCCTCCATCCCTCCCTCCTTTACCTCCCTCCATCTTTCATTCCTCCATCCCTACCTCCCTACCTCCTCCATCCCTCTCTCCTTTACCTCTCCATCTTCTGACTTCCTTGTCCCTACCTCCCTACCTCTCATCCTCTCATACCCTCCCCTCCATCTTTCATCCCTCCATCCCCTTCACTCCTTACCTCCCTCATCCTCCTCCTTTTTCCTCCATCTTTCATTCCTCCATCCCCTACCTCCCTCCCTCCCTCCATCCCTCTCTCCTTTACTCTTCCCCTTCTATCCATCCCTCTCTACCTCCCTCCATCCCTCTCCTTTCCTCCCTCCATCTTTCATCCCTCCCTCCCTTCACTCCCTCCCCTCCATCCCTTCCTCTCTTCCTCCATCCCTCATCCCCTCCATCCCTTCCTCCCTTACACTCCCCTCTGTCCTCCTCTTCCTCTCCTCTTTCATCTCCATCCCTTCCTCCATCCCTCCCTCCTCCCTCCCTCCCCTGCCCTCTCCATCCCTCTCTCCTTTACCTCCCTCCATCTTTCATCCCTCCATCCCTTCCTCCTTACCTCCCTCCATCCCTCACTCCCTCCCTCCATCCCTCTCTCCTTTACCTCCCTCCATCTTTCATCCTCCTTCCTTCCACTCCTTACCTGCGCTCTTTTCCTCCATCCCTCATCCTCCATCCTCCCTACCTCCTCCATCCCTCCCTCCTTCATCCCTCCCTCCGCTCTACCTCCTTCCTTTCCTCCCTCCCTACCTCCTCTACTCCCTCCCTTCCCCACTTTCTCCCAACCCCTATCTCTCACTCCCTCTCTCCATCCCTTCTTTCCTTCCATCGCTCTGTCATTCTGTGTCCAAATAACACTTTTTCTTTATCCCTCTTAGGTCATTACCTGTACATGAGGTCGGTAAATGGCCAGACTGTCACTGCAGCAATTTCCAGTCCATCCTTCCTCCCTGCAGAGTCCTGTATGGTATGACTATGACACTACAGGAAACCGTTTTAAAACTGTGCAAGAATAATTTGCATCTACAAATAATCGCTTCTGGGTTATTGGACCCACCTTCCTATGCTGCATTGTAAAACAATCAGATTTTGTCCGATTAGATCATTACTGTTGGCATTTAGATGGTATTGTATTTGGGTGGAAATGGAAGGCAGAAAACCGTCTGATTAATGTAAAGCATAAACCCAGTGAACATTCAAAATCCATAGGCCGCAATTACAGTTATTTCTTTTTATATGTTATTTAAAATATTTTTGTTCTTTTAAGTAATACGCTATTGTAAATATTATCATGTTCGAATCTGTTGTAGCATGCTAATATTTGTGACAAACTATAATTATTGTTCACCCACATGACACTTTTTGCTTAGTTTACATCGTAAACAGGCAAATAAAAACCCAGAGTTTGGAAGTCTACACTGAAAAACTCATAATCCACGCAGCATGACACCGAGCTAATTCTCCCAAATTGAATCGAAACTCATTCTTACTGCAGACTTCAGCAGGAAGTGAATAGCATGTGGCTTTGAAGCTAACGACTAACAACTCACTAATGTAATGACGTACATTTGTAGGACGTTTAACAGCCATTTATATCTTTATTTTCACCACCTCGATCACCAGTGCATTCCTGACCCACCTTTTTTGGTCCTCTGTGTCTTTTCCAGGTGTCTTTCTATCACCACATTGGCCAGTTGGGTGGAAGCTAAAGGTTTTTGTTCCAATCAAAACCTTCTGGAAAGGAGCTGCAGGTGTGGATCCGAACACAGCCCAATTCAACGCCCTGGATGCGTCATCAGTGACAATTGAACATGATTCGGCATTTCGGGTATGTGCTCATTTGGGGGTGTTTTTTGTGTGTGCATGCAAAAATGTATTTGTTTAAATGGTAAATATGCAGTCTTTTTAAAATGATAAAAAATAACAGCTGACTAGTGATTGTGTAAAATCTGATCTCAGGAGCACACTTTTATTTGATATGTAATAAAATCCAGATCGATATGGGGCAGAAAAACCCCAGCAGCATTACCTGAATCCCTCTTGCAGTATGAGTTGGTTTCACAGATTCATTTCACCATTCTTCAGTGTCGGAGCAGCACTTAAAAAGAATGTTTCATAATCCCCCACTTTGGCCTTTAAACGACTAGCGTTAATGAAACCTCTAAAATAAAGAGATAAATTCAATAGCACTGGTAATAAGTTATTAGAATTATTACTGCAGGGGAGAATTGGGAGAAAATGGCCAAAGATGTTGGTCATTCAGCCTCTGCACCAGCTTCATATCTGCTCCTTCTGCTGCTCTGTAGAAACCATTTATTATATGTGCTGTCTTCACTGTCCTATTAAGGCTAACCAGCTTTTCTTGTAAACATATTTGTACTGTCTACACACTCTTAGGTAACAAGTTTTGCAGTCAGTCTAGTCAGTGAAATATGGATTAAAGCAGACTGGCATCTTCAGGGACAGTCCAGACACAGATTTCTGTAGATGATCAAGATAAAAACACCAAGAAGCAGAAGCAAAAACTGCTAGCCAAAGAGTGTGAACTGTAAGGGACACCTGAGATAGACGAATATAAGGACGTAAAACTAGGTTAAAATACTTTAAATGTTGGGTGGTGGTCTAGTAGTAGACACTCTGAGGTGGAGGGTTCTCTAGACTCTGTCCTACCTCTACTTTTCTACCATGGGCCCCTGAGCAGAGCCTTAACCCCTACTTGCCGGAGACTGTCTCTGTAATTGATTGGTGGTAATTGTCATTGTGACACACACAGGGCACCACAATGAAATGTGACACTGGGCATTTTTGGCAGCACCTGGAGAGCAGTGCTTGGGGACCTCTGGAACTTGAACCGGTGGCGTTCAGACTTATGGGGCTAACCGTTATGCTAGCAACTGCCCGAGGGCTAAATTATGTAAAGCAAGTCAGACTGAGGGCCAACAAATCCATGTCATGACATAACTACTAGAAATAGTTATAGCAGTGTCTGTTTTATTGGCTTGCAGAGTTTATATTTTATTATATAAAATGAGCTGCTGTTGGTGCTGGAAATTTTTGACTGTGGTATGGTATATTATCTAAATAAATGTAATGAATTTTGTGCAATTACTTCAGTTTTGTGCAAGGGAAGATAATAAGAAATAATTTAGATGAATAATGAGATTATAATATGCGACGAAGCGTATTGGGCCATTATATATAAAAGAAATTCATAGGGTGGGGGAGGCTAAATTACGAGGGAAAAAAGTCAGATATTCTAATTCATATATTTGCGTGAAAAAACTTGGATATTCTCTGATATTGTAAGTGACAAATTTGCACAATAAAGTCCCAAATTTTTGAGATTAAAGACGTAAATTTATGAAAAAACTCAATATTTTCTGACATTGTAAAGTCATAAATTTGCGACAATAAAGTCAAATTTTTGAGATTAAGGCAGCGTAAATTTATGAGAAAAAATTTGGATATTCTCTGATATTGTAAAGTCATAAATTTGCGAGAAAGAAAACTCTGAGATGTAAGTTGTAAATTTACGAGAAGAAAAAGTCGGATATTCTCTGAGTTTAAAGTGGTAAATATATGAGCAAAAAACTCACAAATTTATGAGAAAAAAAAGTCAGATATTGTTTGAGATCAAGAGTTGCAAATTGCAATGTGAATATTCTCAAATTTTAAAAATTACAAAAAAGGAGAAATCTGAGACTTCCTTCCATGTGAAACTTATGCACTGGGCGTGTCAGCGGAGGCACCACATGCAGTGAAGAGGTGGTTATGTTTCATGTCATGTGTATTCTGGTAATCATGTAGCCTGTACTTATATTCCTATTTTTAAGTGGCGTGTCGAAATCTCGAAAATTTTGACCAATACCCCGTCATAATAATGTCTGGTGAATTCAAAGTCTGTTATCATGACTGTTATCGCTAAGATTTCACTCGCTCTTAATGACTAGAGGAAATGTCAACCCACGAGCGCACGTGTCAGGCCAGCCATTTGGGGACCACACTGCAAAAAATCAGTGTCAGAAAATAAGAAAAAGGATAATAAGAAAAAAAGGTTCCAGAATCAAAGCAAATTATCTGCCAATATGGTGAAAATTCCTCTTGCAGCCTCTCCTAAAGCGAAAAAAATCTTTCAATTTTTTCCATGTTTTTAGCTTTAATATTACATTGTATTCTTAAAATAAGCAAAATTGTCATTAATTTCTTAACTCGTAGTGCAGAACATGAGAACCTGTCCGTTCTCTTAATTAAATTTCTTATTTCATTTTAAGGAGTTCTTATAGTCAGTATATTTTTCTTAATAAGATCATTGTAGCCAATGTTTCTTAGATTAGATTGTTTATCTTACATACAAATTAATTAAGTCAGTTATTAAAGATTTAAAAAAAAAAAATAAGATCTATTTTTTTTTCTTTCAAGGTTTCTCTGTTGTTAAGATTTCATTTTGCATTATGTACGTACTGAAATGTGCGATAATTTGGTCTCGATTCAATACTGCAGTAAAAGTTAACCAATTTATTAAATGAAAAAAGAAAAAAAAAAAAAAATAAATGCGCCAAATAAACATTATTTATAAAATTACCATTAGTATTTAAGTGTATATTTAAAGTTCAGAGAGCCAGTTTAATGGGTGATGTACAAAAGATAAATATCATAATGAAGGTAAGATAAGTAGAATTTGCCAAGAATTAAGTTGGTGTCATTTAGTAAACATTAAAAGCAGTTGTGGCATGTTCTGGTCTAGAAGTTATGTTCCCTGAGGATATAAAAGATCCTCCTGGTTCTCTCTGTTTTAGAACCTCTTGGTTGCTCTGGTCCTGCATCTCCTGCCTTAAATGTCCTGCAGAGACAGTAGAGCTGATCTGAAGCATTCTGACCCATAAATCACTCTCTGTAGACCTGGACACCGATGTTCATAACCGGGAGGTGATTTTCTCGGTCAAGGCACATTCCACACTTTCCAAAATCTAGTAAAAATTTTACGAGATATTTTTACATCTCAGGAGTGAGATACCAGATCCTTTGAGATGGGAAAAGCACATCTAAAGAGATTTGGCTTACACATTATTAATAGCCATTAAGGAAATTATGGTCTAAAGCTGTAGGATTGTTGGATATAAAGCACTTTGCTAAAGTGACAAATGGAGCATGACTTCCAAAACCTTAATGCTTTTATAACCGTTGCTGCCATGGCAAGGGTTTGGTATAAATTTGAAAATAATATTTAATAAAATGTCCTTTGGACCCTGGATTAGTGAAACAAAGGAAGCGAAGATTCCCATCCTTATCGTTCATGTATTAGTCATTCAGTCATAAAGGTGTGTGATGTTAATGTCAGCCAGTAGACTTTGACCACGAGATCTTACTGTTATACGCAAAAATTGTCTTAACAATAGAAATCTTCAAGGAAAAAAATGGAGTCTTGTTTTTTATTTAGGAATAACTGAGCTTGACTAGAACTTGTATGTGTAGAGATAAATCATCTAATTTTAAGAAAGCGTTGGCTACGAATTATCTTATTAGGAAAATGTGTACTGGGTTATGAGCTTCTTAAAAGAAATAAGAAATTTAATTGAAGACTGAAAGGTGCTCATGCTCTCAATACAGGTTAAAATTAACAACAACTTTGTATTTTAGAAAATTAAAAGCTAAAATATGGAAAATTAGAAAATTTTTTCACTTGTTTTAGGGAGAGCGTTTACAAGATAAATTTTTCTCACTATATTGGCGAATAATTTTGCTTGATTCTGGAAACCTTTTTCTTATTATCCATTTCTTTTTCCTATTCTTTTCTTATTGCTACTTGTTAGCCGTTAGTCCTTGTAGCGTGGTGGATTGTTGACGCATTTGAGGCCTTGATGGGTGGGATGGCCGCAGCGAGTTGATCTAGAACTCTCTACACAAGAGTTAGGATTACAAATAATCCTGGATTCTAGCGACACACTAACAAAGAGATGAACCAAAATGCTGGAGTACTCACAGTATGCTGAAATGAATCAGAAAGGGCCAGGTCGACTCAATGACAGAGCGATTCGCCGCGAGGAAATGACTCCTTAAATACCCTTTAAACTGCGACGACGTGTCCCAATCAACTACCGGCTTTCTTGGCACAGGTGCCAGCGGCAATGTGTCATTTAAAATTATAGACTGATAATGTAGTCATAAGAGGATAGTTCAGCCTGGCCATGAAGAAACACAATGGAAGGTTTGTTTGAAGTTTAGAAATGCATTTTGAAATATTTGTGCACTCTGTTGCTCTGCACCACAGGATGCAGGACAGTGTGCTTTTGATATCTGTAGCTGCACCAGGGCTGGATTAACATAGTGTGGGGCCGCTGGGCAGCTACACCACAAGGCCCCTGGGGACTTGACTGATCAAGTCTATGGATAGTCCGGCCTTGGGCTGCGCGTATCTCTGCATGCGTGACAATTCGACGACACACTTGACTGACAGAAGCCGAACTTATATACGGGCAAAAACAAGAGGGCCGAACTAGAACACAGGTGAAGCTAAACTCATAACACGAACACAGTGAGGCCAAAGGCAGAGACAGGCCTGAAAATATACTGAAACAAGGAAATGGGGCAACCACCTACTGTCATAGCCCATTTCAAAACAGCGTCTGACAAGCACAAGGCTTCAGCAGCGCAACTGGTGAAGCCTACAAGTTACATTCAGCTTGCCATCGATTTTCCTAAAGACAATACATTGGAAAAACTGAAATGATTGAGATAAATTAAGATGAGAAACAGCTGTGACACAAAATAAAGATTGTTTGCAAGTGCCAAATCTCAAGTTCAAGCCAAGTCTCAAGTCTTGAGAGGAGAAGTCTAAGTCGATCTTAGTCATTGTTTGTGCAACTTAAGTACTGGCTAAAGTCCCGAACTCAGACTCGGTCCCCATCTTTCTGTGTGGCAAATGTTTTCCATTGCTGAGCAACTTGTGCCTGCCGTCTGGCCCCAGCTTGATGCTTGATGCAAGCAAGATCAAACAGCATAGTGCACGCTGCATTTGGTTGTTCAGAAATGTGAACTAAGAACATTCATTCATTCTATCTGGACCACTTAATCCCAACTGGGTGTGAGGCGCAGAGCCTATCCCGGGAGGCAGGGAACTTTTAGGGTACAAAGAACAACCCTGGGCAGCTTCCTTTATTACACTCTGCGGTCTCACACAATCACACTCACATTCACACCTTACGGTGCCAATTTAGAGTCGCAGATTAACCTGTACTGCATGCCCTTTGGGACTGTGGGAGGAAACCGGAGAACCTGGAGGAAACCCACGCAAACATGACACAAAATCCCACACAGAAAGACCCTCACGGCCGTCCGGAGCCGGGCAGGACCTTCTCGCTGTGAGGCAGCAGCGCTAATCACTGCGCCACCGTGCCGCCCACACAAGAACAGATGGAACTGTTTGTGCTATTCATGAGTTTATTAAAAAAAAACACACAATTGAGATGCAAATCAATATGCAGTGAGGAACTCTATTGATTTGAAAGCACTGTCTGTCTGTTTGCAGTGATAAGATTAGTGGGAAAAGGTGTGCCTGGAAGTTGCTAACATATTATCTACATTGAGGCTGATCGATGACTAATTACAGTTACTAAGCACTACTCTCCTTTTTCTGCTTAGTATGCCAGACTCCAAAGACTCAAATATCTGTGGCTTCATTAAGGCACACACATATCATTTTAATAAACACTTTGGGGGAGTAAGGAGGGAGGGATGGAGAGAAGGAGGTGAGAGAGGGATGGAGAAGGTGAGAGAGGAGGATGAAGAATGGAGGGGAGATGAAGGAGGATCGAAGTGGGAGGATGGAGAGGAGGAATGAGAGGAGGGATGGAAATGAGGTAGGGGATGGAGGAAGTGGAGGGTGATGGAGGGAGGCTGGTTGAGAGGGATGGAGCAGGAGTAGAGGAGGTGAGAGGATGGGAGGAGGCCAGGGAAGTGGAGGAGGATGGAAGAGAATGAGAGGAGGATGGAAGGGAGATAGGAAGGGGAGGATGGAAATGAGAAGGAAGGGATAGTTAGAGCTGAGGGAGTGAGGGGATGGAGGGGAAGCCTAGGGAGGGGAGGATGGTGATTATAGGTGATTATAATTTTATTATAGAAATGAGTGCAGGCATGCAGTTAACACACACCAGCAAGAATATGAGTGGTAATAAATAATACTAGGTCTACAACTAATTATAATTATCGTTCTGTTTCCCAGCCCGGATACTGTTCAGGTGGGGGGGCATATGGACCCAGGCAGTTGACATGCAGCTTACTCGTTTACACGTATCCATGGAATCCAGCGTTATAAAAAATCTCGTTTTTTAAATACGCCTTTGAGGAGGCTAAAACTCTGTTCGGTATCGCAAAGGCCCCAAGCATTATAAAAAATATGGCTTCATAAAAATAGCTGCATACGTGTAAACAGGCCCTAAGTTACCACTAATATCGCTGAAGCTTATTTCTTCCCTGCAGAAGATTTCTTGTCCCACAAGAGGAGTTAAAGGTGTTAGAATTTATTTGTGTTTATTTGCATGCGTGATACGACTGCAGCTGTGTAATATGTGTGTAATATCCCAGACCATGGCAACACTCCACACAGGTCATTGATTAAAAGGACTGATCTTAAAACAGCAGTGATGCTTCTGAGATTATTGCATTAATTTCATACTTCAGCTCAAACAATGGTACCAGCCCACAGGTAACACACACTTACACACACACACACACACACACACAGAATGCAAATCTCAAAAAATAGTTATGGATTGAGAATTTCTCTTCTGTATGCTTATGTCTCTCTCTCCCTCCTTCCCTCCCTCTGTATTCCTCCCTTCATCCCTCCCTCTCTTCCCTCCCTCTGTCTTCCTCCCTTCATCCCTCCCTCCCTCCATCCCTCCCTCTGTTTTCCTCCCTTCGTCCCTCCCTCCCTCTGTCTTCCTCCCTTCGTCCCTCCCTCCCTCTCTCCCTCTCTCTTCCTCCCTCCATCCCTCCCTCCCTCTGTATTCCTCTCTTCATTCCTCCCTCCCTCTCTCTTCCTCCCTTCGTCCCTCCCTCCCTCCATCCCTCCCTCCCTCTGTCTTTCTCCTTCCATCCCTCCCTCTCTCTGTCTTCCTCCCTTCATCCCTCCGTCCCTCTCTCTCCCCCCCTCTGTCTTCCTCCCTCCCTCTGTCTTCCTCCCTTCATGCCTCCCTCCCTCTCTCTTTCTCCCGTCCTCCCTCTGTCTCCCTCCCTTTGACTTCCTCCCTCCTGCCCTCCCTCTGTCTTCCTCCCTCCCTGCCTCCCTCTTTGTCTTCCTCCCTCCATCCCTCCCTCCCTCCCTCCCTCCCTCCCTCTGTCTTTCTCCAAAGGGAGGGAGACAAAGGGAGTCTCCCTCCCTTTGACTTCCTCCCTCTTTCCCTCTCTCTGTCTTCCTCCATCTCTCCCTCCCTCTACCTTCCTTCCTCCCTCTGTCTGAATTAAATGGCCTTTTACAGCTCATACAGTCAACCTTTGATGAGAATCTTAACTCTTTTTTACCAAACTAAACGCCCATCAGCATGATGTGTTCACCAGTGGTTCCTCCAAAATGATGATATCACTCAGCACGTCCCAGCCGACCATCAAATCGCACACGGCTGCCAAACATACAAATCAAAGATGCCTGTGCACTCTGTATTTCACCGACTCCTTTTAAAAATATTGACTTTTACACTGCAATTAAATTAGCTCACTGAAGTATTTGTGGTGGTGTGATGCTGCTCTGTCAGGCTGTATGTGTGTGTGTGTGTGTGTTGGGGATTAATATGCTTAAATCAAAACAATTTATGAGCAAGTGTGATGTTTATTAAAGAGGGGTCCCCAATATTCTTCTAAAACAGCAGCTATTGACAAGAGAGTTGGTACATTAAAGTCAAATCCCCAGGTCGGTTGTAGGGTCTTTCTGTGTGGAGTTCACATGCTCTCCCCGTGTTTGCATGGATTTTCTCTGGCAGGATCTGGTTTCCTCCCACAGTCCAAAAGCATGCACTGTAGGTTAATTGGTGACTCAAAATTTGGTGTGAATGTGAGTGTGCTTGTGTGAGTGTGTGCCTTCCCAGGCTTGGTTCCCACTTTGCGCCCATAGTTTCCAGGATAGGCTCCGGTCCCCCAGCAACCCCAGTTGGGTTTAAGCGGTTCGGATAATGAATGAATGAATGAATGAATGATTATTTTTCACTGTGAACATGAGAGAGTTGGAGATAAACATATTTTCCACAGTGGGTAGACATGTGATTATTTTGATTCATTCATTGATTTTCTGATCTGCTTAAACCCTATCGAGATCTTGGGGACTGTAGCCTATACCGGGACTACGGGCGCAAGGCGAGGACCAACCTTGGGCGAGCGCCAGCACATCGCAGGTCACCCACAATCACACTCTCAGTCACTCAGTCACCAATTTAGGTTTGCCCAACCTATAGTGTATGCTCTTTGGACTGTGGGAGAAAATCAGAGCCCCCGGAGGAATCCCATGCGAACACGGGGACAGCATGCAAACTCCACACAGAAAGGCTGACCTGACCAGGGATCAAACCCAGGACCTTTTTTCTGTGAGGTGGCAGCACTAACTACTGCACCCCCGTGTCACCCACATTATTTTGAATTTGTTAAAATCAAAAATAGAGAGGACCTTCTTATCCATTGCAAACTTTGTGCAGGCAGCAAAAATACATCATTGGATTTATTGCATTGTCTGACACAGCAGCGGTCCTCCTACTCTGTAAGACTAATTGTTCAAATAAAGTGGATTCATTTATAAGTATCTGGATAATCAACTGTATTTTACCTTCTACCTATCAGAATATCTGATTAGTGTCCAACACACGCCCACTCAAACTAGAGGAAAGTCTGCTGTTAATATATTTGGCTGATGATCTCTAAAGTTCTTGCAGTGGTGCTGTATCTGTCTGACAGCGTTGGGGAGTAACGAGTTGCATGTAACAAAATTACATAATTTAATTACAAAATAATAGTAACAGTAATCAGTTACATTACTTTGAGAAAATGTGTAATTAAATTACAGGAACTATTCAGGATTACAATTTCAGTCACATCTCAATATCCTCTGCAGAAACATTGGCTATATGTTTAATAATATTATTGGTTTGCCATTTTTTCTTGTGCACAACATCCTGCATTTACAGCTGAAAGTCTGATACTATTCCGATATGTCTAATTGGTTCTCTTATCATGTTTGAATTTGCAACACCCACTTGCTGCTGGATCTACAGCCTACAGGTCTGAGCTGCAGCTGCGAGGAGGCCTGCAATGCCAGATAGGAACTACAATGTAGGCCTAGCCCATTGCAGGAAATAAAAATAAGCTGTAGTGAGCTGACGCTATATGCACAACCAATCCCACACGAACAGACAACTGCTTATTCAGTGATGTTCACCAAATGTTGAATGTCAAATATTCGATTTAGCAGGCATAGGTATTGAAGGATCAGCATGATCTCACAGTAAAGCGGCGTTGAGATGTTGAAGTCTGACACAGCTGTGACTGTGTTGAGGGAGTTTAAAAGGATTTTGACAGCAGTCAGTGTTGAGTAATGCTGTAAGGTTAACCAGGTTTCAAAACCTGAAAATGGTTGACAGGTGAGAAAATTCATTCAAAATGTAGAAAAGTAATCCAAAAGTAATCAAATGTAATTACTTTGTTAAAGTAATTGAAATAGTTACACTACAATTACAGTTTAGATAGGGTAACTTGTACTTGTAACGCATTACATTTCCAAAGTAGCTTTCCCAACACCGCTGTCTGACCTCTGCTGCATGTTATTCATGTTTATGAGAGCTTTTTGTGGACTTGAGTACCAGAGAGGATTAAATCAGACAGGTGGCAGTATTTACAAGCAGAGGAGGATGGTTGCAGTGTTTACTGCTGTGGTGGGACTTCAGGATCTCTTTAAAGAGGCCACCATCATGGCTCAATGGGCTTTAAAGGGTGTGTGTGTGTGTGTGTGTGGCTCTCTCTGCGTGTACTATTACATGAAAACAAGGGAACACCACCAATTATATGTACAGAGGTTAAATGGCTGCAATTACCGTTGTAACTATGCAGTAATTAGATTTTAGTTACAGTGGTAATTACAGTCATTAGCCTTAATAATACAGGGATTACATATGATTATTATTTTAGGAGCAACACCACTGTAATAATACATTCCTTTGGTTATTGATGTTACAGTAAGTTTACTATGCTTCCATAGACATGTTTTTATGCAGTAATACTCAAGTCAGTGGAAGAAGCCAATATTATAATACAAGCTTTTAAAAGCTTACTGTGGCATAACAATTCTCAGTTCAAATATAAGGCAATACACATTGTAAGGGTGTCAGAATGCTGTAAAGCATAAACTCCATGCCCTTCTCAAGCACGAACCCAACGACAGCCAAAAACTCAGGTCAGCAGGGCTCACGGAAGGCTCGATACTGTGACAAATATAAAACAGCTTGTTCTTCATTTCTGAAATGTTTTTATCACAGCAAATACAAAAGGCAACTCAAGTGTAATAGTCTTTCTCAGAGCATTTTGTGGGATTTTTGTGGAATAAGGGGAAAAACAGAAAAAGAAAAGAAAGCAGTGCTTCTAAAACAGCTTTTTGTAAATGTACGTATCTATAAAATTAATAAGGTCTTAGTGTGTCTGAAGCCTTGCTTTGCTAAAGTGCAAGTGCCAGTAACTTTAAAATAAAAAACAAATAGTGATGTAACATGGCAAAGTTCTACATTGTTAACAAAATACATATTTATATTTTTCCTGTCTTTATGGATATTCAACTGTCCGTTGTCTCTGATTGGTGATGAATTGGCAGAAGAGGCATCAGATAGGCCACCATGTTCAAGCGGTACATAGTTATTGCATCGTTAGGCGTTAAATAGCTTTGGCATAGCTAGCTACTTTTTCTCTGTAACTGTGGTGTAGCTAAATACTGTATAGCCTGGCTATAGTTTACGTAACTTGCAGTATGAAAGCCTCTCCAACATTTGGTATCAGGATTGAAAAGGCTGCATCGGCGCATCTCTACATTCGTCGGATGAGCCTTGTCTCTGAGGCTTGTCTCGTCTCTGAGTTTGTAAAACATACTTCTAAAAGACTCTGTCAGTGATCTGGTAAGGATCTGGCACAATGCTGGCCGTTAGCCGTTAGCCCGTGTAGCGTGGATGGTTAACCCAAACGCGGAGTAAGACGCGAGTAGGTAGGAGAACCACTTGCGTTGATCTAAGAACTCTCTAATATGTAGAGCAAAGATTCCCATGAGAATCCGCATTCTATTGGACACACACTCAATCGAGGAGATAACCAAATAACTGAGAGTACTCACAGTTGATGCTGACCGAAATCAGAGGTGGGCTGGTGACTCGATGACTGAGCGGTGAGCTGCGGGAAAAAGACTCCTTTTATAATTCCCGAAATGCGCCGACTACTTCCAGGTCCCGTGTCGGTCACGTGATCGGAGTGCACGTGACAGACTCGGGGTGAAACCCTAATGTTCCAGCCAAAATGACCGTCCATGACCCTTTCATATCTGACTTCTAAATCTCTAACTGGTGAATTCTTAGCATTCTACACCAATACGATGTATGCATCTTGTGGCTTGAAAAGATGTTTAAATATATGTTAATTAAAAGTCTGTAACTCTAAACGGTAGACTATCATTACACCTCCTAAAATTGCATCTGATGGTGATGCTGTATCCCTGATGTAGACCAGGGTGGGTGACCCTGGTCCTGGAAGGTCAGCGTCCAGCAGGTTTTCCATCCTACTCGATGTTAGATCATTAACACCTGGTCTCTGATACAGGATCACCAAAAGTGTCTCCCTGGGTAGGTTGGAAAACCTTCAGAACACTTTCCCTCCAGCACCAAGACTGCCCACCCCTGGTCTAGATGGACGAAGCTGGATTGTGTTTAGCGTTTGAGCTCTGGAAGACTCAGGCTGCATATAATGCTGGAAACGGAGCTCATTACAATGTGTCTTGGGGGGGGCTTTCCACAGCTGGCCTGTCTTCATAAAAGACGGAGAGAGAGGGAGGTAATGACTGACATTTTTAATCTGTCTCGGTTACGGCAAGTTGTCACTTTTATTCTAAATATGTTTTATAGCTCACTATCGCGCCACCGCACCTTCTCAAAGAAATATATCCTCACATGAAATGTGGGTCTGCATTAAACCCGCC
This sequence comes from Distichodus sexfasciatus, assembly GCA_032718565.1. Taxonomy (NCBI): domain Eukaryota; kingdom Metazoa; phylum Chordata; class Actinopteri; order Characiformes; family Distichodontidae; genus Distichodus; species Distichodus sexfasciatus. Next base: position 113,619 of record JAVGVS010000679.1, on the reverse strand, counting down.
ATATAAATAATGGGGTCACATCTTTCCGACACTAACTGTTGGAACAGAAACCAAAAAAGGAGCAAGAAACCGAGAGTCAGCAAATTTTACACACTTTAATTTTAGGTTTATTACCAGGACTCTCTACTATCATGGCATGATTCATATCTGAGCCACCATTACTTGGCCACAGTCATGAGAGGTGCATAAGTCATTTTAAGGACAGTCATAGGAATTATTTTGCATTTCGTCCATTATTTCTCAGTTATTGCTGAGGTTCAACCTCAACGGCATTAATACGAAATTTTATTTTAGACTTCAGTCTCATGTCCTCTATCCTTAGGAACCTGACTAAAACTGACCTTTCTCCCCAGTGGTTATATTGAGAAAATATTATTAGAATAAAGACTTAATTTTTGCCTTTCTGTTTTTGCTCACAGAGGAATTGCTCGTGCCGCCTCCCAGCTCTTCTCAGTTTGACTGCGGCTCGGGTGTGTGTGTGGACGCTGAGAAGGTGTGCGATTTCACGTCAGACTGTCCCAATGCTGAAGACGAGGCCAGCTGCCGTGAGTATCTGTAGGAATGCAGGTTTGGGAGAATACAGACACATCACATCAACACCAAGAAGCTGAAATTGAAATAGGAACATAAGCCATGATTTGACTTCATAATTCATTTGAAGGAATTTGTAGGTCAATTAAATACATTTTATCAGAGATGTTCACAAGTCATTTTCCCAAGTTCAAGTCAAGTCTCAAGTCTCTATTGACCGCAGTGAACTTCTGTCATCAGATGCATGCCACTTGGTCTAGATAACAAAGTATTATACATGACTATCAAAACAGATCAGAGCATGGCCACGTAAGAGGGCTATTTCAATACAATATGAAGAAACACAATAAAATCTTTGTTGATAAATGAATTTTGAAAATTTTGTTCTGCGTTACAGGATACATTAACTTATTAACTGGCTGTGTAGCCCAACCTTCTCATGCATAATATTTTTCAGTGTTTAAAGTTTGGAGAAAACATCTTTTTTGAAAGTGTACTCACACTCACATGGTGCAAAAACAGCTAACTGACCATTTTTTAAAAAATTGTAATTTAACAATAGCAAAGAATGTGAAGGTAACATCTTGAGTCCAAGTCACTTTTGAGGGCGACTCTAAAGTCAAGTCTCAGTCATTGTTTGTGTGACTTAAATGCGACTCGAGTCCAAGTCTCTGCCTTTTACTTTTGCTATAATAAACAAAATTACCACAACACCGCATCTATATGTGTGCATAAGAAGGCTTTCAAGAAGGCAGATCTGAAATGAACTACTTTGTATAGATTTTGTTGGATTTTTTGCCTGTGGGATTTGCTTTGTTGTGTTTCTATCATTAGTGTACATTTTTATTAGTTGTTATTAATGAGAATCATTTAGAAACAAGAGATTGCATTTATTTTAGATCTGAATAAGGCCTGTGTCCACCAAACAGGTTTTTTCCCCACTGAGAGCGCTCAAAACCTCACTTCCGGAGTGCTTTCTCTCAGCGCTCCTTGTTGCTAAGTTACAGAAAGTGGCATCGGGCACTTCCTCTTCGTTCCCATTTCAGTGTGTTTCTTTGAGAATGTTAGTTTAGCCGACAAGATGGAGAGAAATCGCATCAGTAGAATTAGTGGCAGCATTGAGCCTTTCCTCAAATTTGGATTGGATAAATGACATTGACGTGTGCAGTTAAACGGATTTCAGCCTGAAGCATGATAATAAACGTCGCAAACGGCGTTATTTTTCAGCTGAAGGCGCTTAGCGCTCTGAACGCTGAAGCTTATAGGATTTGTATTAAAAGTAGGCGCTGCCAGTGGAGAAACCGCGTTTTGTGGACACAGGCCCTAACCCTATAAAAACCTGCCTGTTTTACTGTTATGGTTGTGTGTTTGCGTGTACAGCCGCAGAGTGTGATTTCGAGACAGATTCGTGTGGTTGGCTTGAATTTGCTCCAGGAGATGGTTTCGACTGGTTCAGATCCTCACCTGAGGTTCTCCTCACAGACCAACAACACAAAACACCTCTGAGAGACCACACAACCAACACCAGCACGGGTACACATCACCACACATCACATTTTTGTTCCTCTTCCTCACCCCCTCACTCTTTCTCACCCCTTCACCTTGTTTTTATTGTCCTCTCAACCACACATCTTTGTCTCACTCTCTCCTTCCCTCTCTCCCTTTTTCTTCCCCACCTTTCTTCTTGTCTTTCTTTTTACCTTCTGACTTCATCCTTTTGTCTCTTTTATTCTTTCCTCCCTCCCTCTTTTCCGCTCTCCTTCCCTTCCCCATCCCGTCTTTCTTCCCATTTTCCACCCTTCTTCTCTCTGTCTGCCATCCCCTCTCTCTCCTTTTCTACTTTTCCCACCCCCTCATTCCCTCTCACCTCTCCAACCTATTTTCTACCACCTATCTCTCCGCCCATCCTTTACTCTCTCTCTCCCTCTCTCCCCCTCTTCCTTCTACCCTTCATGCTTCTCTCTTTTTCTTCCTGTTTATCTCTTTTCTTCCTCCTCTCCCTCCATCCATCCATCCCTCTCTCCCTTTTTCTTCCCTCCCTCTGACCTTTTGTCTTTCTCTCTATGTTATCTCTTCCTCTTTCCCTCTCTATTCTCTCTCCCCCACCTCCATCCCTCTTTCGTTCTCCTCCGCTCTTGCTCTGTCTTTCTTCCCAACTGCCGACCCTCTTCAACGTCTCTCTTTCTCCCTGTCCTTTCTTCCTTCTTCCCTCTCCTTCTCTCTCATCTCCTCCTCCTCCACCTCCTCCTGCTCCTCCTCCTCCTCCTCTTCACTCACTCGTTCACTCTCTCCCCTTCTTCCCAATTTCTTTCTCCCTTTCCCCACCATCCCTTACTGTCTCTCCCTCCCTTCTACCTCTTCCCCCTCTCCACCTTTCTTTCTCTCTTTCCCTCCTCCCTCCATCCTTCTTTTCTTCTCTCTTCTTCCTACTTTCTTCCCCCCCTCCCTCCCTTTCTACCTCTTTCTTCTGTCTTTCTAGGCCACTTCATGCTCGTCCTAAAGAAGAGCAGCAGTTTTTCCCAGCGGGCTTTGCTCCGAAGCCCCACCTTCCAGCAGGCGGGCCGAGAGTGCACTGTCACCTTCTGGTAAATTTATTTATTTATTTATTTATTTATTACAGAAGAGAGAGACGGATGGGGAAAATGAGAGAGAAAAAGGAATAGAGGGTGAGGAGAGAAGTAGAGAGGGAAAGAAGGACTCGGAAGCAAGGAAAGAAGGAGGGAGGGCATGGAGAGAGAAAGAAGGAGTGAGAGAGGGCATGGAGTGAGTAGAGAGGGATAGAGGGAGGGAGAGAGAAGTAGAGAGGGACAGAGTGGGGGGAGGTCGGGGAGAGAGAAAGAGGGAGGAGTAGGGTATGGAGAGAGAAGTAGAAAGGGATGGGGAAGGCAGGGAGAGAGAAAGAGGGAGGGAAAGAAGGAGGGAGAGAGAAGTAGAGAGGGATAGAGAGAGGGAGGGAGGGCAGGGAGGAAAGAAGGAGAGAAGGAGGGAGGGAGAGAGAAGTATAGGTGGAAAGAATTGAATTTGCAAAATCCTTTATTACAGTCTACATCAACATGTCACAATATAACATCAAGGAAAACTAAGTCACAAGGTCTATTATCAAAAATGTGCAAACTGCAGCTGTCACACAGGACAGGATCTCACACAGGACATTGTTATGGCGCCATCTTTGAACAAATTCATCACGATTCCTCATAGACTTATAAAAGTGAAAATCAATCAAAACACGAGACTTCACGAGAATAGAAAAAAGCATGGAAATATCAGCATTCACATTTTGCTCAATCCTCCTCTTGCGGTTGATATAGATTGCCGTCTTTGCTTGGCCTAACAGAAAATTCAGAAGTTGGCTGTCAGCAGGGGTGGAAGTAACAAATTACAAATACTCACGTTACTGTAATTAAGTAGATTTTTTGGGTACTTGTACTTTTATGAGTAGTTTTTCAAGTGTGTAATTTTACTCGTACTTGAGTACAATTTACACCAAGTAATGTACTTCACTACTTATAAAATCAAAAGTCGCTACTGAGTACGCCCACAATTTGAATTAATATTCAAAGCTTTCATCTGCATCTTTGCAGCCAATAAGGCTGTGCAATCGCGACCGCGCCAATTAATCTACGACGTAAGCAAAGAATAAACTCCGCTGCAGCAGCAGGCACAGGTGTCTGGAGGAACTACACAGTGGAGTACAAACTAATTTATAAACTGAGGATTTGGAGACAAAGAAGCCAAAATGGAGAAAATGGAGCCAAACGAAGCCGGATAGACTCTGTTCATTTAGAAAACCAGCTCTTGCTGAAACTGAACAAAAGGTTCAGAAAGTGAAGTGTGACAGAAATGCTATTATGTCTAAGAGTTTAAGACACTTACCTGCCTGTTGTTTGCAGTGTATTGGGAAAAGTTTAAACTGTTCTATGCATGTTCAAAAACATTTTTGTCATTGTTTTAACAAACAAAATTCCTGCTTTATATCTACATTTATTTACAAAACAAACTGCCTTTCTATACCTTGTTCATCTGAGAAATGTGCTTTGAACGTAGATATTTTATACTGGTGAATCGAATCGAATGCCTGCTATTGACAACGCAATAAAACATCCATCAGTTAGAAAGTAATTAGTACTCTGAGTAGTTTATGAGAAGAGTATTTTGTACTTTTACTCAAGTATTTTTTAACACCAGTACTTTTACTTGTAATTGAGTACATTTTAACCAATGTAACAGTACTTGTACTTGAGTACAAATTTTCAGTACTCTTTCCACCTCTGGCTGTCAGTGATCTGGTTAGTATTTGGCAGAAATGCTAACCAATAGCCGTTATCCCTTGTAGCGTGGTGGTTAACCCAAACGCAGATTAGAGCGCGAGTAGGCAGGATGGCCACGCGGTTTGTTCTAAAAACTCTCTTACACAAAGAGCAAGGATTCCCACAAGAATCCGCGTTCTAACAGACACACACTCAATCGAGGAGATGAACCAAATAACTGGAGTACTCACAGTTGAAGCCGAAATGAATCAGAGTTGGGCCAGGTTGACTCAATGACTGAGCGATGCGCCGCGAGGAAGCGACTTCTTTTAAACTTCCCGAACTGCGACCGGCACTAGGACCCGGAAGTGGTCGGAGTCATTTCCTTGGACAGAGTGCGCGTGACAGTGGCATTTAAAGCGATGCTTCTGCACATATTTAAAACAGTAGAAAACACATTCATTAAACTTAAAGAACAGTCTTGTCAAGAGAGCAAAGAAAGGGCGCAACCTCTGAGGCATGAAACACAGTCTCCCTCAAAAAACAAAAGGGGCACTCTTGGTCTGCGCACAGCAATTAAAGCATTCACTGCAATTGCACCATGCAGAATTCACCATTGCAGATCACCAGCTCTTTTTGTTAATGGTGACTTAACAAAGTCAATGGCGCTCGCCATTGTGGTCTAGAATTTTCACCAGTTTTTAAAACATCTCGCCGGGGTGTATCCACCCTCTTATCCAAAGACCTTTTGTTCAAAGACACAACACATGCTTTATACAAAAGTTTGCCACTTATGGCTTTTGGACCCACTAAATACAAAGTGTCACACTGCAAGTGAGTACCTGCATACCCCCCTAAAAGTGGAGACAAAGTTAATGTTGGAAAGGGGTCTCTGCAATCCGGACTCTCCTTGCCCCTAAAATAATCCCCTAACATTTGCAGCTCCTCCCGGGTTAAAATGGAAAGATGGAAAGAGGGAGGGAAGGCATGGAGAGAGAAGGACAGAGAGAAAGAGGGAGAAGAGAAAATTAGAGAGGGAAAGTGGGGGAGACAGGCAGAGAGAAAGAGGGAGGGAAGAGAGAAGTAGAGAGGGATAGAGGGAGGAAAGGCAAGGAGAGAGAAAGAGGGAGGGAGAGAGGGCATGGAGAGAGAGGTAGAGATGGAAAGAGGGAGGAAAGGCAGGGAGAGAGCATGAGGGATGGAGGGAGAAGTGGAGAGTGGAAGAGTTGTTTATTTTGTAAAGTTAAGATTTTAAAATGCTTCTCACTAAATTGATATGGCTGCTGTGAGGATTTATTGTTTACTTCCGCCGCTGGCCACAGGCACTACACGGCTGGCATTTCGGTGGGCGCAGCTGGCATGTACCTGCAGATGGAAGGCAGTAACGACATGACGGTGCTGTGGCGCACCCTCTATCACCAGGGCAACCACTGGCAGCCGGTCAGCGTGCAGCTGGGACGTCTAACCGGGCCCTTCTACTTCCTGATCATCAAGTTGAGCCTGGGCGTGTACGATGGCATCTCAGCACTGGACGACTTCACCTTCCACAACTGCTCGTTGCCCCCGGCGATGAACGCCTGCCCAATACCTGAGCAGTTTCATTGTGGGCGGAGCCGGGCTTGTGTGGACCGCCTCCAGCTGTGTGACCTGGTGGATGACTGTGGGGATGGAAGTGATGAAGAGAACTGTGGTGGGTCTTCACTCTTACACTAGTGTCATACGGAACCCTATTACACCTTGACAAGCCTTTTAGAAGTCTGTCATAAGCATGTAGTGCAATACACTTTCTTTTTCCCTCTCTCTCTCTTTGAGTTTGTCCATCCGTCTGTCTTTTTAACTGTCTGTCTTCCTGTCTTTTATCCTCTTTGTCTTTAACTGTCTCTTTCTATCTTTCAATTTTTCTATCCTTTTATCTGTCTCTTTTTTGTATTGCTTTTATTCTCTTATGTCTTTATTTTTCATTTTGTTTTCTCTATCTATCTATCTGTCTGTCTGTCTGTCTGTCTGTCTGTCTGTCTGTCTGTCTGTCTACCTATCTGTCTGTCTGTCTGTCAACCTGTCTTTCTTTCTATCTGTCTGTCTGTGTGTCTGTCTGTCTACCTATCTGTCTGTCTGTCTGTCTATCTATCTATCTGTCTATCTGTCTGTCCGTCCGTCCGTCTATCTATCTATCTATCTATCTATCTATCTATCTATCTATCTATCTATCTATCTATCTAACTATCTATCTATCTATCTATCTATCTATCTATCTATCTATCTGTCTGTCTGTCTGTCTGTCTGTCTGTCAACCTGTCTGTCAACCTGTCTTTCTTTCTATCTGTCTGTCTGTGTGTCTATCTATCTATCTATCTATCTATCTATCTATCTATCTATCTATCTATCTATCTATCTATCTTTTTCTCTGTATTTCTCTCATGCTCTTTTATCTACCCATCTAAACGCTCTCTCTCTCTCTCTCTCTCTCTCTCTCTCTCTTTCTCTGTCTCTTTCTATCTCTTAATCTCTTTCTCTCTCTTTTTCTTTTTCCCCCAAATCCATGACATCCCCCTCTCCCAGCCCCGGAGCTGATGTGTGACTTTGAGGCCGGTTTGTGCAGCTGGACTCAAGACAAGGAGGGCGACATGTTTGACTGGACGCTGGGCCAGGGCCCGACTCCCACCCTGAACACAGGACCCTATAAGGACCACACGCTGGGCACGGTGACCGGTCACTACCTGTACATCGAGTCGTCCGCCCCACAGGAGTTTAAAGACACCGCCGTGCTGGTCAGCCGTCCGTTCCAGCCCACCCAGCGCAGGGGTCGTGGGACCCAGCAGCCCTGCCTCTTCCGCTTCCACTATCACATGTTTGGCAAGCACGTCTTTTGCCTGGCCGTCTACATCCGCACCCACAGCACTGGCCGGGGACACATGCTGTGGGTGCGCTACGGTGACCAGGGCAACCTGTGGCACAGGAAGGTCCTGTACCTCAGCAGCACGCGACCTTTCCAGGTAAAACCGACACTTTTCCTTTCCATGAAGTAAGTATAGTTAAAACAAACACATTTTAGCCATAATTTCAGACCCGTTACTTCAGTGGTTCCCAAAGTGGGTGGACACAGAGCTATTGCAGCTCCATCCATGAAGGAGCAGTGGACAGCTTTTTTTGCAGCATGCAGGGAGGGACGATACCCTGCTCATGAGTGCCTCGGTGGTACCTTTACCAGTCCACGACTTGAATCTGTGGCCCTCTGTTCATGGGCCAAGTTCCCAACTGTTATGCTACCAACAGCTTTTGATTAATCAGTGTAATAATGTTATTCTTTTGATTGCAAACTAATCACAGGACATACTTTGACCCAAACGTCCACCGAGATCTAGAGTGCATACATTTATCTGAGTGATGCCTGTTTTATGCTTGACATGCTTATACTTTGGCCTTTTCATTGTGTCCACTTAATTTCAGATCTACGGACTTGTGGCCGGGTGAAATGTCAAAATAAACCAGACTAAGTGTCTGATGGGTTAGTAAATAGAAGTGATTATTTTTCATTGTTAGCGCAGCGCAGCACGGCACGGCACAGCACACCGTGCACCAAAAAAGTGACATGGGCGTTTTACCCGTCCGTGAAGGACCAGTGGGCAGCTTTTTGGCAGTTTCTGGGGAACAGTGCTTGGGGACTGTACCTTGCTCATGAACACCTCCTTTACTGGTCCAGGACTTCACAGGCAGATTTCCCTCAGATCACAGGCAGACTCCCTAACCGTTACCCTACCAACTGTTAGGAGGATTCCACCAATGTACTGAGCAGCAAATTTCTTTTTAAAAAGAGTCCAGATGGAACTTTAGATAGAGATAAAAGTTGTGTGCAAATACTGCAGTGATGAAATTTTCAACAAAGCAGAAGCATCCTATACAGCAGATGGTACTTTGTAGCAGGCAACCACTTTATGTGGTACTCTGCTAATTACGTCTGCAGTTCTTTGTGGAGGTTATGTGCAGTGGCAAGTTAAAAACTAAGCTGAATGAATTTATTCCAATACCACACACTGATTTGTTTTATAGAGGTAAAAGTTTGTATTTTAAACTTGCAATATGTAGTGAATAATCAGCATTAATGGTTGTGATTAGCGTGTTATATATTACACACTATACATGCTAGTTAAAGGCAGTGAATGCTGTTACATAGTAAAAAGTGAAGATACACGATGCACGTCACTTTTAATAATTATATTGCTGTTTTGTCATTTTTGTTTTGTTAAATATGCATGTCTACAAATGGGGGGCCCTGCAGAAAAAGTTTGAGTATAGCCAGTATTTATAGTCACCAAGATGGAACTGATTAAGCTATAAATGTGTTGATTGTGAAACCAAAAATGAATCTGATTGAGCAGGTAGAATTATTAAATGAGTAGAATATTGTTTTGTACAATATATCATTTCATATTTTGTGCAGAGACAATATGAGCATCAGAAAAATATTTCTAAGACCAATCTATAAAATCTTCAAAGTACAAATTTATTTTTTAAAATATCATTTAAAAAAATTGAAACCACCGTCCTTCTCGACTGCCTGGCAGAGATGAGAGAGAAACAGCTTGTGTTTTTTGGTTCGGAAATGAAAATGGGTGTCTTGCGATTTTGAAATATTTGTGTGCATTATTATTCAGAGCTTTATTACAGCTTTCATATGATTGTTTCAATGCGTGGAGTGGACAGTGGATTTTACCTCCCTTCAAGAAGACCCACAGCAAACACACACACACACACACACACATACACACACACACACACACACACACACATACACACACACACACACGCATACACATACACACACAGAGCCCTGTCATTTAGCTGATAACTGTAATCAGATGTTCTCCAAAGCACTGTAACCTTGGTGATGTGTGCAATCAGCACTATTGAGCTCTCTGCCCCAGAGCTGTAAAAGTTTGTACTTTCAGCAGTTCATATAAAACACACACACACACACACACATTCATCCCACTAAAAGCCCTTGATTCACAAGGATCCTCTCTCTTTCTCTCTTTCACTTCATCTCAGATTCTAATAGAGGGAACAGTAGGGGATGATTTTACTGGAGATATAGCCATAGATGATCTCTCCTTCTTGGGCTGCGAGCCTTATGAGGGTATGTGTCTCACATACACACACTCACACACGCACACACACACCCTCTTCACTTCCATTAAGTTCGGAATTACTTATGACCAGTTAAAAATTGGGACGCAAATTTACACAGCACCTAGGAACTCCACAACGCACCAGACATGAAAATAGTTTTAACATGTGCATATTGTATAGATACTGTTTGTGTGTGTCCTTGTGTGTGTGTGTGTGTGTGTAGGGACTCTCCCATCAGTGGAGACAAGTACCCCGGCGCCTCCCCCAACCCTGTCCCCAGTGCCCCCTCACAGCTGTCATCAAGGGCAGTTTGTGTGTAGCGCTTACACTGAGTGTGTGGACCAGATTCAGGTGTGTAACTTCCGACTCGACTGCTCCGACGGCTCCGATGAGAAGGACTGTGGTACGTCTGTATTTTAACAGTGATGTACTTTTGATGATGCAGAACCTAAAAATGTGGGTTATTTATTGATCAAATTCATACTTTTATACTGTTTAATCATTTTATTAAATTTACACTCTATGGGTACTGTCTTTGTTAAATGACCTATATGTAAGAAATTTATGCATTAATAATCATAAAATAAATCTAATATGTTACCAGAGATTAAGGAATCATGTTAATTTGAAATACTGATCTCACTGACAAAATTGGAACAGTCAGAATATCCACATTTTACATTTTAATTTGCAACACGCAGATCATGTTTGTTTTGATTCTGTGTTTTGGCCTGTTGCGCCTCCGCCGCTATCTCCCAATCACGAAGTCAGTAGCATTTCAGCATCCAGGTTGCCAGTTACCACTGAGCTGCAGCTACAAGCATTCTGGATTACAAAAGTCTGACGTAACTAAAACTAAAAGGCCTCGCTACGACTCTCAAAAACGTCTTGACAAAAGTAGAAACAAAACGAGGATCTGCATAGGAGATGCGTCTGACAGGTGGGGACGGCTAAAAGCGGAGAAGACTGTACAGTTAGCTCTCTTATCGTGAATCAAGCATTATATGATCACACAGTGTAGGACTCGTCACTTGCCGTGGTAGCTCCTTGTAGATCGTTTTTTTCAGGATCTGCCAACCTATCTGGCAACCTCGAGTCTGGGGAGAAGGGGGAGGGGAAACGACACACTACAGTATTTTGAATTTGACTGCAGTACCAGTTTTGGCCACAATCTTACATATAGCTCCTTTAAAATCTCTGTACATGACCGTTAAAACACCTGATGTACCAGACATTTTCCCAGTGGGCTGATCAATTCATGGGGATAAATCAAACACATTCATTGATGTATTATATGTTAATTCTTTTTATTTTCCAGAGCACCAAATCCACCGCCCTGTCTTTTAATACATTGTGCAGAATCTGTGCCCTCACTGCTAATTCTGTACAAGTCACTAAACGGGTTGGGCCCTAATTACATCTCAGATATGTTTGATGTGTATAATCCTGGTAGGTGTCTAAGATCTGCAGGATCAGGCCAGCTGGTGGTGAAAAGAACTTAAACTAAACACGGTGAAATGGCGTTTGGCCACTATGCTGCCCAATGCTGGAACCAACTGTCCATTAATATCAGATCTGCCCCGACTGTGGCAAGTTTTAAACGGATGCTAAAAACTGCACTTTTCTCTGTTGCTTTTCCCACACCTGAGTGCTGAGCTTATTGCAATATTTTAAATTAACTGTGCCTGATTTTTAAAATATTTTATAGCACTTTTAGTCATTTTATTTCTACTTTATCTCTATTTTTATTCATTTTCTCATTACCTTTTTATCTTTACATTAAACTTTTAACAAATTTGATCTTGTTTTTGTAAAGCACATTGAATGACCCATGTGTATGATAATGTGCTCTATAAATAAACTTGCCTTGCCTTGCCTTATAGTGCCTTAATCACTTTGGCTAATCACAATGGGCAAACTTTCATACTAAAAAATTGCAAAAATAAAAGCAGGAATAACTCTGTTGACTGGAACGTCTGGGTAATCCAGTTTCCTCACACACATCCTGTACAACTGCCACTACTGTGACACGCTGTCCTTATCCGATCTCCTGTTGATTGCCAATAAACTTGAGGCTTAACTTGCTAAAGGCTTACAATCTAAGGTTTTAATGTGGAACTCACGCTTGTAAATTTGGTTCTGCGTTACGTTAATCAGACGTTCACATATTTGGATGATAGTTACAAGGTTTCGTGTCAGTCTTTTTTTTTTTTTATCTACTACTTGCGCTCTTTACGTACATTTTAGAAAGGGTTTTATTTGGCCTGAACCTACCTACTATTTTCAAAATAATTTTACATCCTTCCATCTCTCTCTCTTCTCTCTCTCTCTCTCTGTCATTTTAGTGATGGAGAATTGTGATTTTGAGGGTGGGACAATGTGTGGGTGGAGTCTGGGAAGCCCCGCCCCTCCAGTGCCCATTCACGCTTTCCGTTGGCAAACAGGACAGGGAGAGACGATCCACTATGGAGAGCAAAATCACCGACCTGTTGCTGACCATACACTGTGAGTCTGGATCTGTGTCTCTGGAAATGAGGGAAGCCAGGCTGAGATAGCAACACCAGCAGTGACAGAAATACAAGTTGAAGGCTGTTATTAGAATGTAACTATATAGTAATTAAATTTTAATTACAGCAGTAATTAGTTTTAGATCATTAGATTAGTGTTGTTTGATTTACACCAGTGATTGATTCATAAGAAGGTTGTAAATTGAGAAGTTAAAAATGACATTTTTGTCAGTGTGTGTTCGCTTAGGTAAGTAGATTTCATGTACACTATATTGCCAAAAGTATTCACTCACCCATCGAAATAATTAAATTCAGGTGTTCCAATCACTTCCATGGCCACAGGTGTAGAACTTCAAGCACCTAGGCAAGAGATTTTGGACAATTTCATGCTCCCAACTTTGTGGAAACACTTTGGGGATGGCCCCTTCCTGTTCCAACATGACTGCGCACCAGTGCACAAAGCAAGAATCATAAAGACCTGGATGAGCGAGTCTGGTGTGGAAGAACTTGACTGGCCTGCACAGAGTCCTGACCTCAACCCGATAGAACACCTTTGGGACGAATTAGAGCGGAGACTGTGAGCCAGGCTTTCTCCGTCCAACATCAGTGTCTGACCTCACAAATGTGCTTCTGGAAGAACAGTCAAAAACTCCCGTAAACACACTCCTAAACCTTGTGGAGAGCTTGCCTAGAAGTGTTGAAGCTGTTATAGCTGCAAAGGGTGGGCCGACGTCATGTTGAACCCTATGGATTAAATGGATTATGGGATGTCGCTTAAGTTCATATGCGTGTAAAGGCAGGTGAGCGAATACTTTTGGCAATATAGTGTATCTGATTGCTCTGTGTATGTGCTCAGTGGTGCTGCAGACGGCTGGTACATGTACGCAGACAGCTCTAATGGAGGATACGGCCACACCTCTGACCTCTTGACGCCGCCCATCTCAGTCACCGGACCCCAGTGCAAAATGGGCTTCTGGTACTACATGAGTGGCTTCACTGTAGGGACCCTACAGGTGAACATCACTAAAAACTGACCTTTCACAGCCAGTTGTGTGTATCATTAATATGTTAGATCATGAGATGATAAACCATTAACCTTCACTTCTATCTACACATGTTGTTCTCTCTTATAATGTCTCATATGTTTCTGCGTCTGCAGGTTTATATTAAGAGTGACAACGTCATCCACGAGGTGTGGTCAGAAAGCGGGAATCGAGGCTTCCGCTGGAGGCGCGGCGAGGTTTTCATTGGAATTCAGCACAATTTTCAGGTGTGAATTAACTCACGTACTTTGGTTTATTCTATTTACACGTGATTTAACCCCAGCCAGGTTTTTGTTAAATTGGTCTTGCTGGCATAAAGTAAAATTCTTTGAAGACAATTCTGTATTCAGTGACCTCGCCATACTGTGACTTTATGACACAATTAAGTGATGATATGATCTGAATTTCATCCTAAATGTGTGCTGTTCAGGCACTTATCATGTATATGTACATATATTATGCATTGACTCATTCAATCATTCATTTATCAATTCATGTATTGGTCAAGTCATTTTTATAAGCTGTACAAGGGAGGGGAAAAGCTTACGTGAAGGCTCTGTAAGCGCAAGAAACAATACAGATAAATCAGATTAATCTACATAATGTTTATGCTTTGCCACTGTGACCGACATTTGTAACTGCAGGTTAAACTTCGGTGACCGTGACCTTCTGAAGGCGCTGCCAGACTCGGTGATGGCAGATATGTAGGAGGTCTGTGGTGACATAGGAACATTGGAAATGACAACTTGACCTTGTGTTGGACTCACAGGAATCCTTAAAAACATTTAAATGTGTCCTGCCTGAGCATGCTAAAGATCTGAGCCTTACAAACAATCTGATGTAGTCTGACAGAAGTCACAAGCTGCATTTCTCAAGCTGGATATAAAACCGAATGGAAATGCGAATATATCTATTGATTAAAGCAATAAATTAATAGCAGTGAACAGGAAGCTAAGTTTATGAAAGATATTTGATTATGTATTTACATTTTAATTATGATGAAGTGTTGACCCTAATCTTGACACTAAACCCAGTATTGGAACTATATTATAAATGACCCCAAAAAACAGCCAATCACAGATCTGGAGAAAGATGATTGATTTCATCTCCAATCAGCTCACTAATATTGATTGTTTCAAGTTCAAAAACCAAATACGAACACACATTTTTCCAGTACAATGCCAAAAGAAGCAACAAGTTATTTGAATATTGATTCAATATCATTTTTTCAGACAGTGTATTTGTCTTGTTATATCTGTTAATGTTTCTTAAATATTTTACATTTGTAGGGATTAGGCCTCCAACTTCATTTTATAAAGTACAATCTGATTTTTTAATGTAATTATTTAAACTCGAATTCAAAATTCGAAGCTCATGCACAGTAATGGTCTGGTCATGAGGAATCATACAAGTCAGCTGAGTTAAATGCACATTTAAATGATAAATGTTTTTTGTCATTGACGTTTTATGTCTTTCAGTAAAATAACAGGCCATAATCCTGTCATACATTTGATCATTGAAGTTTTGTTTAAAAAGCATTAAAATCTGACCTCGTCTCGTTCTCGTGAACCCAATCTCAGATATCGTCTGGTCTTGTGAGTGGAGTGCCTCGTCACACCTCTAATTATCATACAAGAATTTTATAAGAAATATTCAGGTTTTACAAGAAAAGTCTCAGGTTAAGTATTGTAATTTGATTATTTTAAAAATATGGTGCCAGTTCTCAAATTTCTTTTATCTCAAAAATGATGAGGACTGTAACTGTGGCCCAAATCACCATTACGTTGGCCCAAAATAGCTGAAAACACCTTGGGTATGTTTACAACTTTGTGCCGACTGATACATAACAGCCTGCATGTGCCAATATCAGCCTTTCAGTAGCAGTTGCTAAAGAGAATTTTTAATGTGCAAAATGTGATGAGTGACAGTTGTAGTCATTGTATCTTTATAATGGTTGTTGAAAGTGTAGAGGAAAAATTGCTAATATTGATCATACTCAGTCCAGGTTTAAAGTACTCAACAGGATGCTAAAGTGTTGTAATGACTCACTTATGATAGACCTTTTCCAACATTTATATTGTCTTATAGTAGTAATACCTTATTCTTTAAAATTGAAATTGATAACTACAGGTAAAGTGTTAAACACAGACACTCAGAGAGATAAAGGATATTTTATAATTCTGTATCTTCACTAAGTAGTAACACTTATTATAATGAATTTATGTAAATGAACATATCAACCATTCTGAATGCTTAAAGCTGAAAATGCTTTAATTTGGTTTTTATACTGAGCTGTGAGATCTGTTTGTTGTAAATTAAACGTAAGATTTCTTAACGCATATAGGAATGTTATCATTCAGGTAGACAGGAACATGAAAGAGTGAATTTGCAAATAAATTAGGTGTGTATACGTGTGTGTGTGTGTGTGTGTGTGTGTGTGTGTGTGGAGCGTTTGTGCATGTGTATGTGCATGCAACGCTGAAAATGCTAACTTATTAGATTTCCGTCTGCGATCAGAAATACCGCGACCTTTCTCCCTCTCGTTCCGTCGTTGCATCATTAGCATTTATCCACACATGTGTGCGCACACTCACACACCCTCACTCACTCACTCACTCACTCACACCCTCACTATGATGGTCTCTCATCAGCGCTTGCCTTTGATCCTGTTACAGAGGCCCCTTTTAAGACTGAAGTGCTCTCACTGTGCACACCATCACGGGCCTTAATGCCCTTTTAGCTTCTTTCTCACTGCTCGAGTGCTGCACTTTACCACTTCACAATCTACTCTCTTTCACACTCTCTCTTTCACTTTCACTCTCTCTCTCATCACTCTCTTTATTCAGGAAGACAAATGACATGACTTGAATATTTGGAATAATTGTACTGGAATGGCAGGGCATGATTTCGTGTGTGTGTGTGTTTCCCTCAGGTGATCCTGCGGGCTAAGCGAGGTGTTAGCTACATGGGGGACATAGTGGTGGATGACATAGCGTTTATCGACTGCGCCCCTCCCGTGCTCTCTGGCCTGCCCTGTAAGAAGGATGAATTTGCCTGTGCTAATGGTCACTGCATCCCTCACGGCAACCTGTGTGACTTCATTGACCACTGTGGAGACGGATCGGATGAGAACCACTACATCTGCAGTAATTAACATAATACACTTTATGGGAAGATGCTAATTATAAAAGATCATCTCTATTATTGATGCCATCTCCAAGATGTACAGCTATCTGACCCCTGACCTCTGGAAGGAAACTGTCTGCAGAAAAGTCTCCTTACCAGTTCACTGACCATCTGGCCAAAACTTATACCAGGCCCTTTAAACTGCATTGAAATAAAATCTGAAACATTGAAACAAAACCAAAGAAGTAGAGACCAACTCGGGGTGGGCAGCAACACACCGCAAGGCACACACACCCACACAAACACACTCACATTCACCTATGGGGCCTATTTAAAGTGATCAAGCAACTTCTAGCACATGCTTTTGGAGTAGGGGAGGAAACTGATACACCCATGAAAACCCATGTGAACACACGGAGAGCGTGCACACTCAGAAGGCCGTACGGCTGACCTGGGGATCAAATCCTGGACATTCTTGCAACTGCAGACAGAAAGATCCACAAAAAGCAGCAACTGAAATCACTTCAATTAATCTATACAGTAATACCTTGCGTTATGTTGTTAATTGGTTCCAGAACACACGCCGTAAGTTGAAAAACAACTTAACGGCACACCTTTGAAAAAGATGCACGTTGAAACGATGTAATCTGAGGTATTACTGTATTGCTTTATCTCAAATCTGTCATGCTGTTATTCTGGGGAAAATTGACCTAAACTGTATGATCGTCCAAATGGCTGTGGACCTGATGGCATTTTGTTATTCATTTGATTTACAACTGTGTGTGAGCATGTATTTACCATTATGTATGTCTTCCCCCTACAGTAGGCTTCCACGGACGCTGCAATTTTGAATTTGACTTCTGTTCCTGGAGACAGCTGAAGAATGACAATTTCGATTGGCTAATTAAAGCAGGACGGACCCCCACCCTGGGTACAGGCCCCTCCACTGACCACACCCTCCGCAACTCCTCAGGACACTATCTGTACCTGGAAAGCTCCTTCCCTCGTGTGGAGGGAGAAAAAGCCTTGGTCATCGGACCACTGTTCAGCCCCCGCAGCAGGGAGTGCAAGGTGGGAGATCAGTAACTGATGGATGGATGGATGGATGGATGGATGGAAGGATGCTGGAAGGATGGATGGATGGATTACAGAGATGAATAGAAGATCCTTTGGGGATGGAAATGGATGAGTGGATAGCTTTATGGAGGGAGAATGTGGGGGCGAAAATGGGGGAATTGGAGGATAAATGCATGGTGTGGAATTTGACTGGAAAGAGTAGTGGATTTATAAACAAGGGAACAAGGAAAGGAGGGGATGATGGATGGAAAGTAAATGAATGAGTGGGTGGGTGGGTAGATGAATAGTGGGGTATGTCAATGGGTGCAGTAGCAGATGGATGAGTGGATACTTTTCTGGATGGATATAATTTGGCTCGATGATAGGTGAGTGGATGAGGGGCAGATGGGTTAAATACATGGAGGGATAGATGAGCGGATGGAGCAGGGCTGTATAAATTGGTGAATGGATATGTTGGTAGATATGGAGATAGTTTAGTGTCAATATTATCGGATAAATATCACAAATATATTTCTTGATTCAGCAATAAATGTAGCAAGATTCACAAAAATAATTTATGACAAATAAATGTAACACCATTCACAAATGCATTTCCCGACTCAAAAAAAAAAGTTACACGATGCATAAATGTGACCCTCCGCGGCAAAACCAGTCGCTTGACGCAACAGAGTGTTTTGAAACAGTGGAAGGTCTATACTGTACTGTTGTGAATAAATTTGGCTGAAAAACGTACCCTTTCCGTCCTAAAAACGTGACTTTCTTGAGGTGAGGAATTCAATTCCAGCAGAATGTTAAAAGTTTCTGTTTTGACCGCTCTACTTCAATATTTACGGTAAATCCGCTGGTTGACTAGTGTGAAGATATTTCTCCGGAATCCATCTTCGTCTCCCGAGTTCAGTTAACCTAACGCAGGTAGGCTATCCGTGTGGCTGTGAATGCAGCGTAGGCTACCGTAAATACAAACGTAGCCGCGACCGCACCAAGCGTCTGTGAGTGCTACGGCGATAGTCAACTTCAAAGGCAGATTTCTCCGTTTCTCACTTGGCGTGACAGGAGAAACCCGACTCCTTTGAATGTTGATATCTCAGTCATATGTCGTCCCATTCATTCGATATAGGTATCGTTTGGAAGCTTGATCTCACTTCCCCCTTTCATGAAAACATCATAACTCTATTTTGAAAATTTGCAACAAGTGACTGGTTTTGCCGTGGAGGGTCACATTTTGGCTAGATGGTAGGTGAATGGATGAATAGAGGAAGGGTGGATATGGGGTGGATACTTTATTACTCTTTGGTGGAGAGCTAAATTTATCTTTCCCCCAAGTATGGCGTGTCGTCCAGGCCCTAAAAACATCTCCACACCATCACACTACCAGCACAGTGTTTAACTCTGGCCTGATGTTTTCCGTGTGGAAACGCTGATTTGATTATTAAGAATGCAGTGTTTGTTATAACATCAGTCTAAAGAATAGCATCCCACATGTCATGGGGGGTTATCAAGGTATTTATGGCAAATGTTAGATCTTGTTTGGCAATTTTTTCACCTTTACATTTTGTCAGCAGACCATTTTTGCCCACCTTCTTTCTAATGATGGAGTCATGACCACTGAAGTAAGAGATCCTAAGATGTTCTTCTGAGTGTCTGGTTGGAAGGCTTTTCTGTGTACTCTTGGACTAATATTTCTACCCTTGCCACTCCTGGGTGGATTTTCCATGATTGCTCCCACAGTAGTTTGCTGGAGTCTCAGCGTTTGAGAGATTGATTTGCAACCATTCTTTCTCGGGTCTTGTGGAATTTCATTTTATCAAAGTGTAGTATGGTGTTTTATGAGCTTTTTTTTTAGCAACTTAAAATTGCTGGAAAGGTTGTAATTAAGTCAGGTCCAGATTCAAAAGTGTTGGCTGCAATCAATCTTGGCTGTGTCTACTCTAATTGTTTATTTAGCGACTAAGGGTTAATTACTTTCTCACACGGGTGATGTGAGCTTTAGGGAGGTTTTGTTCTTCAGTTAATCGCAAGATCACTTGACAAATGTGTATTGAGTTTCCTCAGGTTGTCTTTTGTCTTATACTAAATTTGTTTGGAGATCAGAAGCAATTAAGTTTTACTAATAAACAAAAATAGAGGACTGAGATAGACATCTGAATCTTTTTCACGGCCTTGTTTAGATGGATGGGGGATAGATTGATGAGTGAATGTAGGTGGATGTATGGATGGAGGCAGATGGACAGATGGATGGAAGGTGCTGTGTGTGACTGGGAACAGGAGGAAAGTGGAAGCTCAGAGTTTTGGGCCTGTATTTGCTGGAGGAGGAACAGCTGTCTGTGTGATTCAGAGTCACATCAGTCAAACTCTGAGCCTGACTGCCCTCTTACCTGCATCAGGTAACCAGCTCTCAATCACTGTGTGTGTGTGTGTGTGTGTGTATTTATCACATTGTGGGAACCTTTTTGTCCCTGTAAGAGCCATTTTGTGTGCATGAATGTATGAATATTTTGATTAATGTTTTATAACTATTTACAATAGAAAGTAGAGATATGTTTCTGGAACTTTCCATAACTTTCCACGTACAGTGTTACATAATAGAATTCTATTAATACGTATACACGTTAAATGTACTAGTATATAACAATAGAAGTAATACATGCCTTACGTGTCGTAATCTGATTGGATCCTGAAGTATATATATATATATATATGACACAAGAATGTAAAGAACTACTTTTTGTATTGAATTGTTAGAGCTGAGAGCTCAGGACCGTTACAGTTTTTTGACCGTCACGTAACGTCACGTAAAGTATCTTTGTAGTCTTAGGGATTCATCTCTTGCTTGTAAAACTTTGAATTGTGGTAAAGAAAAGACACTCAAGACTCAAGACTCTTTTTTGGATACGTGTCACGTGCAAAGAAAGTTCTGAGTTCGAGGCAAATGAGACAGCGTGAGCTGCTCTCACAGTCCCCTAAAATCACTTTTATCTGTTTTTTTGGGATTTGTGGGGACATTTGAGAGGTCCCCATGAGGAGAAATGACTTTATAGAAAATGTGCTTGTTTTAATTGAGAAACTAAAAAAGGTAAAAGATGTGCTTTTGGTTATTGAGGTTAAAGTTAGGGTTAGGATTAGGTGTAGGCGTAAAAATTATATACATCTAGTCATTATGGGAGCCGATGGAAAGACCTCACAAACATACTAATACAGAGACTCTGTGTGTGTGTGTTTGTGTGTGTGTGTGTTTGTGTGTGTGTGTGTGTGTTTGTGTGTGTGTGTGTGTGTGTGTGTGTATGTGTGCGCGGGTGACTGTGTGTTGTTGGGGGATGGGGTGGGGAAGAAAAAGAAGGGATTTGTCAGGCTGTATAAAGCATTTTCAGGCCTGTGTGTGAGTGTATCCGCATATGTGTATATGTGTGTCAAAACAATTGTGCAATTCAGCCTCCTTCAGCTTAGATTTTGTGTTGTTGAGGATAGATAAACAGCGGAAGAAAAACAGAAGAGAAAGAGATCGGTGAATAAATAGAGAGACTGCCTTCAGGGAAACTGGTGTCCATTCTCCAATCCATCTACAGTGCTAATCAATCAGAGTCTGACTGGGGAAGTGAGACCGAGAGAACAAGGAGATATTGTGTAATGTCGCTAGCATACACATCTCATGTCGGTTCATTGCACAATATTGCCTTTTAATATGTTAATAAATAATTAACGTTTGTCATTTTAATTTCACATACATACAAACTGTATGGTAATGCTGAAGGTCGGATGGCGCAAAATCTTTTTCTTCCAAAACCAGTAAGAATGCCGTTCTTAACGGCGTCTGAAAAAGTATCTGTGTCTCTTTTGTTGTATCGGTGGCAAATCTGATTTCTTACCGTATGCGATTTTGTGGTATGGTTTTGCTCCAAGTTCGCCAGCGTTGAATGTTGACACACAGTTTATTATAGCATGAGTGTGGTGTTCAACAATACACTGCAAAAAATGAAATCTTAACAAGCCAGAAAATCTTAAAAAGAAAAAATAGATCTTGTTTTTTTAATTTTAAGAATAACTGACTTGACTAGAGTTGTATGTGTGAGATAAATAATCTAATTTTAAGAAACATTGGCTACAATTATCTTATTAAGACAAATTTACTGATTATAAGAACTTCTTAAAATGAAATAAAAAATTTAATTAAGAGAACTGAACGGCTCTCATGCTCTCCACTACGAAGTTAAGAAATTATGACAATCTCGCTTATTTTAAGAATACAATGTATTATTAAAAGCTAAAAACAGGAAAAATGAAAGAGTTTTTTTTCTTTGTTTTAGGAGACCTTTACAAAATAAATTTTCTCACCTCTATTTGCAGATAATTTTACCTGATTCTAATTTTTTTCTATTATCCTTTTTCTTTTTTCTTATTTTCTGACACTGATTTTGTGCAGTGTAGTTTCAGCAAATGTTATTAAAAAACTACCTAAAGTGATCAGAGCTACCATTACCAGATGTATATTAATATATGTGACCCTCCACGGCAAAACCAGTCGCTTGTCGTAAATTTTCAAAATTGAGTTATGTTTTCAAGAAAGGGCATAAATCAAGCTTCAAAACGATAATTTATATGGAAATAATGGACGACATATGACTTAGAGCATCAACATTCAGCGGAGCCAGGTTTCTCCTGTCACGCCAAGTGAGAAACGGAGAAATTCGTTTCTTTGAAGTTGACTATCGCCGTAGCACCTACAGACGCTTGGTGCGGTCAGCGTTATTGCCTTTAGATGATGTAGCCTACGCTGCATTCACAGCCACACGGATAGCCTACCTGCGTTAGGATAACTGACGAAGACTAAGATGGATTCTGCGGAGAAATATTTCACGCTTAGTCAACCAGTGGATTTACTGTAAATATTGAGTAGAGCGTCAAAACACAAACTTAACATTCTGCTGGAATTGAATTCCTCACCTCAAGAAAGTCACGTTTTTAGGATGGAAAGGGTAAGTTTTTCAGCCAAATTTATTCACAACAGTACAGTATAGACCTTCCACTGTTTCAAAACACTAAAAACAAAAAACCCAAAATTTTAACCCACGCAACATAAACGGTTGTTTTTCTCGGGAACCTCCGTTGCAACAAGCGACTGGTTTTGCCGTGGAGGGTCACAAATGAAAATGACGCCCAGCTAACAACAATATTACAACGAACCTTATCCATGTGAGTGATACTTCCAGGTCACAACCTCTTTCTGTAAACTCTCCTCTGATTACGTCTCAATGTATTGTAGATGGTGTTTTACCTGCACATGTCCGGCGAGGGCTCAGGCACACTCAGCATCTTCCTGAAGACCAGATCTGCCAACTTGCTTCTCCTCAACCTCACCGGCCATCAGGGAAACTTCTGGATGAGACAGGAAGTTGCCCTCGTCTCTAAAGAGCACTTCCAGGTCATATTTGAGGGCAAGGTGGGCCCAAACGGACAAGGCGACATCTGCCTTGATGACATCATATTCACGCCGGGATGCATCCTTAGCAACACTCGACAAATGGACCTTCCCCCTCCTCCACCGTCCGGTACGCATATATACAATTTGATAGTAATGATGTTAAGAAGTGTTATAAGCAGCCCCCTCATGGATTTCACATGCTTTATGAGAAACAAGTTTGACATGCATTTTATGTTCCAAAAACGATTGGCTCTTGATATTACAATACTATGAATTTATTCAGAAAAACTTGTCTGCAGTGGAAACATTGTTTTTAGTTTTACTTTCATGCAAAACGACACGCAATTCAGTCTTTCTTGTTAGGCATCACAAGCAGCTTTGTGTGAGTAAGTGATACAGAAGTGGCCTTTCTGTGGCATTTATTTACAAGAACAATGTGTCTCATTCACCAGGCATTCTTAAGAAGAAATTAGTTCTAAAAACCCACTTTTTACAAAGATTCTGACATGCACCAATGTTTTCTTATTAGGATTTGTGATCCTCCACGGCAAAACCAGTCGCTTGTCGCAACGGAGGTTTCTGAGAAAAATGACCGTTTATGTTGCGTGGGGTACAATTTTGGATTTTTTGTTTTTAGTGTTTTGAAACAGTGGAAAATTTGGCTGAAAAACTTACCCTTTCCATCCTAAAAACGTGACTTTCTTGAGGTGAGGAATTCAATTCCAGCAGAATGTTAAAAGTTTCTGTTTTGACCGCTCTACTTCAATATTTACGGTAAATCCACTGGTTGACTAGCGTGAAGATATTTCTCCGGAATCCATCTCCGTCTCCCGAGTTCAGTTAACCTAACGCAGGTAGGCTATCCGTGTGGCTGTGAATGCAGCGTAGGCTACCGTAAATACAAACGTAGCCGCGACCGCACCAAGCGTCTGTGAGTGCTACGGCGCTAATCAACTTCAAAGGCAGATTTCTCCGTTTCTCACTTGGCGTTTCAGGAGAAACCCGACTCCTTTGAATGTTGATATCACAGTCATATGTCGTCCCATTCATTCCATATAGGTATTGTTTTGAAGCTTGATTTATGCCCTTTCACGAAAACATTATAACTCTATTTTGAAAATTTGCGACGAGCGACTGGTTTTGCCGTGGAGGGTCATATTTTTCCTAGCTAAGAACAGAATCTGTTGAACAGCACTCTAACGCAAATTTTACTGCATGTTTGTGCAAAACATAAGCTTATTGGGTTTTCTTTAATACTACAGTTGCATGACGTTATACTTGTAACACTCGGTAGGCGAACCCAAACGCAGAGTCGACAGAACCAGGTCGCAGGCACAGGATTAGACTGATGAAAAATCGAGAGTTTATTCGAGCAGATGTCAAAACCAGAAAACACAGTCCACGGAGCAAACAAATCCAAATCGGCAGAAGCAGAGGGGTAATCCAAAAACCGAAAGCAAGGGTCAAAACCAAGGCAGGCAAACACAAAGAAAACTTGGTAGGTAGCACTAGGCATAACAATACTTCGTGGGGAAAGGTTGTAACTGAAAGTCCTTAAGTACCGGTGATGTGGGTGTGATTGGCTAAAACTCTGGTGACGCTGATCTGGTAGTCTGTGGTAATTGTGAAGGTCTGGAACTGGAGTCCTGGTCAGATGAGGTGGACTCCTCCCTTGGTCTGGGCTGGGATCTTACAATACTAATGTCTTATACTAATCTTAAATGTTCTAATAAAAAACATGAGGAAATATTTGTGAATAAGGACCAGTTACCTAAAACAGAGACAAAATTGGAGAAATGTTATATCTACCTTATTACAAAGGGTATGGAAATATGAAATACAATATAAAACAGTGGAAGGACAGCTGGTGTCCGGGGGTTGGAACGTAAAGGTGGTAGCGCACTGGCCTGAGTATCTGAAATACTGTTGGTGACCGTAAGATTTGAAGGTTTGAATCCCAGGCTTGTCAGTGAGTGAACGAGTTATAGGGTTGCACGATCCAGAAAATCTCATGATTCGATTCCGATTCTTGGTCTCACTATTTGATTCAAAAATTATTGATGATTCATAAGCGATTCACGATTCATTAACGATTCATAATTCAATACATGTATGAATTTGTTTCCAGATTGCTGTTTTGAGTTGCTTTTCCAATATGAACACAGCACAGTGCACCACAACGAAATGTGCCCTTAAGTTGGGGAGGTAGCAGCGCTTTGGGGACGGTATCTTGCTCATGAATACCCCAGAGGCACCTTTACCAGCCCGGGACTTGAGCCAGCGACCCTCCAGTCACAAGGCCAACTCCCAGACCGTTACGCTACCAACGATCTTGAAAACAATTTAAGAACACGTCGTGAATCCGATCCAACCTGGATTAGGGCGTTTGCTAAATGCCATAAAGGTACTTCCGGCCAACTTGTATCCAAACGTGTTGTGGAATTAGGTGCTAAATCTCAAGATCGTGAGTTTGAAGTCCAGAGTAATTCAGTCCAAAGTGTGCAAGCTTGTTTGCACTGTTAGGGTCAAAAAATACTCAACGCTACGTGACGCGTACGCTTGCGGATGCTGCTGCTGCTATGCAAGCGTACTGACTTTACTGGCGTGCATACTTTTTGTTAATCTTGAGGATTCCAGCAGGTGGCAGCGTACACTATAAAAGCGTCCAGTCTGCCGTTAAGTGACAGAAGAAGAGGAAGAAGTAGAACGCGGCAGTGCGAGAAAATATCGTCTGGTTTTGCTGTGAAATGAGGGAAGAAAGATGTTGAGGATAAAAATTATTTGCATTCTGTTGTTACAAAGGTGCAAAAAAGACGGCGACACCGTTCAGCCACGTTGATAGTTGACGTCTACGCTGACGATGCTGACGTCACGTATCAAAACTTGAACACACTGCCACCCTGATGTTTGCTGGGACTGCAACTCGTGCACGTGTCGCATTAATTTCTGATGACGTGCTCAGAGGAGAACACGTGGCAGCCGTGATGCGTGCACGTAAGCGTTCTGGGCGTTAAGTATACCTCGGCCCTTATAGCATTACTGTCTCGCTTCAGTTCCACTTCTATTACCCCGATAAATTAACTCCTCTAACCGCTATCTTTTCCCACCACCACTCTTGGCATTTCCTTCCCTTCTCTCTGGACGCCTGTGTTTCCATATTTCACATATATCTTCACAGATTTCCTCCCCGTATCTCATATTTCATATCTTCGTCGCTGACTCTGATTTTATTAAAGCTGCTCCAGATGGTTATTGCAGTCCAAACATGGATTGTTATTTTGTCAGTGTTATTGCATAACTCCCTCCCTCCTTTCTCTCTCTCTCTCTCTCTCTCTGCTATTTTTCTAATTCTTTTTAGCGTGCCTCTCTTGGTCTTCCCTCTGTCTCATTCTATCTCCATCCTTCCATCACTCTTTCACCGTTTTCCCCCACCTCCTTTTTTCCATCTCTCTCTTTCTGTGCCTCTATTCCTCTTTCAGCCTCTTTCTTTGTGCTTTTCTAGCTCTATCACTTTATCTCTCTCGTCTTCCTCCTCCATTCCCCCACTCTCATTCTTTCTCCATCCATTTGTCCTTATTTTCTTCCTCACTCTTTCACGCCTTTTCCCCTCTCTCTTGCTCTTTCATTTTCTCTCTCTCCCCTTCTCCCTTCCTCTCCCATCTCTCTCTCTCTCTCTCTCTCTCTCTCTCTCTCATCTTCCCTTCCTCCTTCTGTCTCTCTCTCTCCATTCTTCTGTTTCTCTTTTCCCCAATTTTTTCTCACCCTCTTTCCTCTGTCACTCTTTCATGCTCTTTCATTCTCTCCTGTCTCTCTGCTACTCTTTTCTCCATTTTTCTCCCTCCCTCGTTCTCTGCTTTCCGCCGTCTCTCACTTTCCTCCTCCCTACCTCTTTCTTGCTGTTTCATATTCTCTCTCTCTCTCTCTCTCTCTCTCTCTCTCTCATCCATTACCCTCCCTCCGTTTCTCCTTCTTCATTTTTCATCCTCCCTCTTTCACTCCTTTCCTCTTCCTCTCTTTCAACCCCCCGTCCTCTGTGATTCTTTCTTGCTCTTTTATTCTCTCTGTCTCCCTGCCGTGTCATTCTCTCTCTTTCTCTCCTCCTCTTCTTCCAACCCCCTCCCTTCCCCCCTCGTTCTTTCTCTCTTTATTCTGTTTCTCTTTTCCCCATTTTTCTATCTCCCTCTTCCTCTCTTCCATCAGTCTCCGCTGGGTTTGGTGTGGATTTCCATTCTGCATTAGTTATTATTAGCTGGTGTTTAGTGAGTTGTGCTCTAGCGATGCCTGTCAGTTGCAGTGAGCGTCTCAGCCTCTGAAGCAACTTTCGGCTGGAGGCCACAGGGCTGAATGTTCGATATGTACGCCGGGTGGTATGAAGAATTGCACAAAGGAATAATAACATCTGCAAATTGTGTTAAGAAACTATGGCAGGGGTGTCTGCCCACTTTGGTCATTTCTGGCTCATGGCGTCAAACAAAAATCAAACAGTCACCAGTGTCACTCGGGGTCTTTGTTCGTTTGTGCCGCAATCAAGATCGGTTGGGGCCAGATGTCCTGTGGTTGGTAGGGGTCAAGCTAGTCGACAACACAGTGGTTTTACTAGCATTGCAGACTGACCATCCTGTCTAGATTTAGATATCTGTCATTTTTAAGTCGTTTTGATCTTTACTTATTCTCATTTTGGTTGGAGAAAACGGAAATCAACAGCACAATATGAAACCAATAATTGCATGTGTTACTTACCTCGAAGGAGAAATGCTTTCTCGATTGGTGTAACTCTCTTACATAACGTCATCTCTGTGATACTTTCCCATCTCAGCGAGAAAAAGGTACAGTTTCCACCTCCTTCTCCTCCGCCTCCAGCTCTTCAAGCAAGCCTTTGTTCAAAGCCTCATTTATGTTTGCAACAACGGCGTGAAAGATTTTCTTGGTTGATATAACAGACGATGGCGACCTGCAGCACTTGGAGAATACACAGATGAGCAAAACCACAGAGTATGCAAATATGCAAGGTCACTTTGCTGCGGCTGAATCCTTGGGGCAGTTGGTGGCATAACGTAGGGTGCTCGCCGCGTGATCAGAAGGTCGCTGGTACGAATCCAGGACCGGTAAAGTTACCACTGAGGTATTCATGAGCAAGGTACCGTCCCCTAGCACTGCTCCCCGAGCACTGCCCTTGTTAGCTGACCACTGCTCCTTCACGGATGGGTCAAATGCAAAGGTCACATTTGGTCGTGGTGCACTGTGTGCTGTGCTGTGGTGTGTTCACAATGACAAATAATCACTCACTTTCAATCCTCATTTTGTGCACCTCCACGATAAGTATGTTGAGATCCGACATTTTTGCAGGCTTTGTTTGGTGCGTGTCGCCAAACTATGCTGGCCTGTACGTGCATGACCACAGATAAGGGGGTAGTTGGTAGTGTAACGGTTAAGCAGTTCACCCTGTGAAGGTTGCTTGTTTGAATCCCGGACTGGTAAAGGTACCGCTGAGGTACTCATGAGCAAAGTACCGTCCACTATGCCCTTGTTAGCTGCCCACTGCTTTGTCATGGATGGGTCAAATGCAGAGATCACATTTCATTTGGGGCAGGTCAACATCCTGCATAACGGTAGGGTGTTCGCCCCGTGATCAGAAGGTCGCAGGTTGGAATCCAGGGCCGGTCAAGTTACCACAGAGGTACTTATGAGCAAGGTACCGTCCCCAAGCACTGCTCCCCAGGCGCTTGTTAGCTGCCCACTGCTCCTTCACGGATGGGTTAAATGCAGAGGTCACATTTGGTTGTGGTGCACTGTGTGCTGTGCTGTGGCGTGTTCACAATGACAAATAATCACTCATTTTCACTTGTAAACACAGGTATATGGTTAGCAGCTAGACTGATTTATATAACAATTTCACGAGGCTACATCTCCCCCAGAGTCATGGCTATACTCATGCACAAAGACAGTGGCCAAAATGAATGTGGCTTTTTCAGTCCATTAATTCCTTTTAAAGTATGTTTTGTTATTAGTCCGATCCCTCTGAGTGCGTGTCTGGCGTCCTTTGTGCAAAGCGAAAAGGGCCTGTCAGCGTCCCTGCAGTTATTTACACATCGTCTCCTCAGAGGAACAGGCTGAATGAGTGAGAGGGCATGAGAGAGGGAGGTGAGATGTTGTAATTTGGCCTCTTGTTTTCTTATTGATTGTCTAGACTGCGGGGTGTGAGAAAAGGGGACCAACGGACAATCCTGCTGTCGCGAGAGCTTTCCGTCTCTTCTTCTCAAGAGTATCAGGGTGTAACGCTGTGGTCTGTGTGTGGTCTCATTTGTGTCCAAGGCCCTCATTTGTGTCTGTGTGTGTTCACATCGATTTGCCTCTTCTTTTGCAGTCAGCGGGTTTCTGCATAATTTTTTGTGGTGTTGAAATGGTCTCATGATTGAAAATATGCAGAAATCGACACAAATCAACTGGAATGCAATTGTTAAATTTAGAGTTTAAGTTAACAAGAGTCACATTTAGAACTTTGTTTGCATGAAATCCAACATAACCACGCTCACGCAGCCAAACCAGGTCAACGTCCTGCTTTTAGACACGTCTGGAAGTCATGCTGGAGATACTTTTTTCAACCTCGCTGATAATCTATTATATTTTACACTGAGAAATCTATTTTACAAAGATTAATTTTGATGATATTTTTATTTGACGTAGAGTCACAATCTCCTCTACAGTAGAAGCTAATGGAAGTTAAATGCCACTGAACAAATAAATAATGCTAAATAATTAATCATGTATTGGATGCACAGTGGTAAAATGTTTCCAAGATTTGAAAAAGAACAGCAGATAAACTTCAGAGGATATGAGGTGGATGTGTTTACATTTGGCGACATTTCCTGTATAAAACATCACTCATATGAAGGTTCAACATTGTGTCCTTCATCTCTCTATCTCTGTCCTTCTCTTTCATTTTCACACAATTTAAAGCATCTCTCAGAGTTGCAATGAAGCTCTACCCCTATGAAGAACTATTACGATAAATATAATATTCTTATGCTGGTAAAAATATGCATAAACAAGTGAAAAGATGTTAGAAGCAAAACTAGATAGAACATTGTGATAGAACATCATGTCACACATAAGCAGCAGTTTGGCTTAAAAACTTTACTTTGTTATACCTCATTTTATAAAGCTCTAGGTTATTTTTTATCTACGTTTTTTACCATCAGCAACTGTTTATCATCACCATCCTGCATCAGTGACTGTAATGACTATCAATCTTGTGTGGATTCTATAGGTGTGGATTTGTCCATCTGGACTGTGGAGGTTCATATCTTAGCTGTTGCTCTGAATCATTAGTAAACGCACACTACCGGTCAAAACTTTTAGAACACCCCAATTTTTCCAGTTATTTATTGCAATTGAAGTCGTTCAAGTCCAATCAATAGCATGAAATGGTTTAAAGGTAAGTGGTGAACTGCCAGAATTATACAAAAAGGCCTTTTTCAGGGAACACAAAATGGTTTAACAGTTTAAAGCTGTTCTGCAGCATTGGAGGTTGAGGAGGTTTTGCTGGATCCAGGGTCAGTGACTTGTACAGAGTGAGAGGCACCCTGAACCAAAACAGCCACCACGGCATTCTGCAGCGCCATGCAATACCCTCTGGTATGCGCCTAGTTGGTCAGGGGTTCATCCTACGGCAAGATAATGACCCAAAACATAAGTCCAAGCTATGCCAGAACTACCTCAGGAGAAAAGAACAAGATGGTAAGCTTGAAAACATGGAGTGGCCAGCACAGTGTCCACACTTAAACCCCATTGAGCTGGTTTGGGATGAACTGGACAGAAGAGTGAAAGCAAAGCAACGTACAAGTGCCACACATTTATGGGAACTTCTGCAACAGAAATGGCAAGAGCTTTCTGAAGAATATTTGATTTCTATTTTAGAAAGAATGCTGTGAGTGTGCTCAGCTGTTATATCTGCCAAAGGTGGCTACTTTGATGAGTCAAAAGTTTAGAATACATTTTGGTCTAAAAGTTGATTCCATGATTTCTTCTTTAACTCCAATTATTTGTACTATGCTTTCATTTCAGAGTGCAGTGAGACATTAAACTGAATAATTTTCAATAAAAAACTGGAAAAACTGGGGTGTTCTTTTGATCTGTAGTGTATGTGCAATGGCTTCTTTTTAAGAATATCGCAGTTGTAGGAGCAACCGAATGGAAAGGATTGTGTAATTTTGGGATGTTTTAAGCTTCAGCCCTCCACATGAAAAATGGACACACATATATGCACTAGTACATTATCTAACTTTGCATTTTGTTTTTTGGCATCTGTGTCTGTTTTCCCACAGGATCATGTGCTTTAGGGCTGCTTCGGTGTGACAATGGAGGCTGTTATAAACCAGAAGAGTCTTGTGATTTCATTGATAATTGTGGCGATAACACAGACGAGAAGGACTGTGGAACTTCCTGTTCATTCGAACATGGCCGCTGTGGTTGGAAGAGTTCTCAAGCCGATGAATTTGATTGGATGTTGGGCACAGGCTTCGCCCAAAGCATCAGACCATCACATGATCACACTCTGATGAATGAAAAGGGTAAGAGCATTCCCTCTCTTCTTCTTTTACTGCTTTAAACATAACCTTTACCATAACATACTCCTAAATCAACAATTAAACTATCATCTAATCTTAACCATAAATCTAACTGTAGTGATGAATCTAACCTTAACTCAAACTTTAACTGTAATGTAACCCTAGCCCTAAACCTAACCATGACTTATCCCTAGCTCAAACTTTAAACCTAAAACCTAACCACAAACTAATCCCCAAACCTGCATTTAATGAAAACTTGACCTAATTTTAGAATAAATAAATTCATTCAGGGCGGCACCGTGGGGAAGTGGTTAGCGGTGCAGCCTCACAGCAAGAACGTCCTGGGTTCGATCCCCGGGTCAGCGGTAGAGTCTTTCTGTGTGGAGTCTACATGCTCTTTCTGGGTTCGCGTGGGTTTTCTCTGGGTGTTCTGGTTTCCTCCCACAGTCCAAAAGCATGACCTACACGTAACTGGCCACTCTAAATTGGCCCCATAAGAAGATTGTGATTTTGTGTGTGTTGTGCCCTGCCATGTGTTGGCAGCTGCCCAGGGTCCTCCCGCAACTCCATGTGAGCTTAAGCGGTTTGGATAATGAATGAATGAAAAAATAAATGACTTAATTTTTCACCTTTTACCCAAATTGGTTTTGAGAACAACAGACTATGCAAGGACCTCAAGACCGCCCTTTACCCACCGACCACCTTTTCCAGCTTATCCGGAGGCACACCATAATGTTTAGAGCCCAGCCAAGAGATATAAACTTCCCAGCATGTCCTGGGTCTGGCCTCAGGTCACCTCCTGGTCAGACTTTCTAATCATGATCCTGCAGAATAACCACTTTATCTGCAAAAAGCAAAAATGGAACCCTGTGGCCACCAAACCTGACACCTTTTACCCCCTTCTGTGCACCTAGGAATTCTCTCACTCGAGACTAGGCACATGAGGGGAGACATACAGAGGTCAACATGCCTATTGCTCTGGTTACAATAGGATAGAATGACCTACAGCCAGTGACCCTCCACCACATACGCCCAAAGCACACCTATAGGGTGCCCAAGGGAAAATTCAGTTTTATGCATTTTTACACTCTGCAGAATATATTTAGTTCTGTTGGACAAACTCAGTTGAGCCCTGGAGCATGATTTAGAGCTTAAAATACTGGTCTTGAGTGCTGCAAGATGAAGTCTGCAGATTTTTCTGCCTAAAACTGAGGTCCAACCTAGTTCCTGTCCAGCATCCCGCCATAGACCTTAATAGTGTACACCCCAGGTTCTAGCACTTTATCCACGTCTGGAACACTCATGGTTATACCCACATCTCTCTCTTCAGCCATCTCAGTAATGAAGGCATGAAATATGACCCCAAATTGACAACTCTGCTTCCTCCCAGACGGCATGTCAGCTTGATGCAGGAGTTTCTCAAATGCTTCTTCCATGGCCCGACTGTATATCCAAAGTTGACGTCAGCAGTACTCTGCCTACACTTTAATTGCATGTCTCCCTCACCCAAGTTGTCTAACGGATTGCCATATTCCTTTCAAGACTGTCTCAGTGTATTAGTTCACCCATTATGTGCCTCTTGAGTACACATGACACCAAAGATCAGTCCGACTCCTTTGTCAGCCTGATGACAGTGTCCACCACCAGGTTATGGGATTGCTGCGATGTCAGGAACAGACATCCTTACAGTCTCAGCAATGGAGGCAGGGAACATGGCCTACTGAGACCCAAAGTCCACATTCTCCATCAGCATGCAATAATAGTTCTATTGAAAGTGTGAGCTGAAGATCTACCAGACAGAGGCCTCTGCAAGACACTCCCAGTGGATGCTATCCATTTGGCCATGCCAGACCTCCCACTCCATCTGATCTAACTCAAACCCAGATGAGGAACGGATGACGGCTCAGCTTCTCTTTTTTCTAAGGCATATGTTAGCAGACCAGATGTTGGTCTTGGCGACGGTGAGGCTCTGTAGAAGCACTAGTGTGGTGGTCTGTGGACATTGCCAAGACATTTGTTTCACTAGAGGGCATGCAACCTTGCACCTACTCTTTAGCTGCTTGTGGAGAAGGCCACCTGGAGGCTCTCGTCATCTCTCCCAAACACTGGACACTGGACTGGCTTTCCTCAAGCGAGCTGAAGATCTAAGGACATATGACAGAAGAAGCAGATCAGACGATAAGACAACCAGATCAATCATCAATTAGGCTCTTATAAAAACATATGCTTGAGCAGGGTTATAAAAAGATTTAAAAATGGTTATTAAAAGATATGATCACATGTGGTAAATGTGATAAAAACAATCGAATTCCGACTTCATCATAACGCATTTTATAAAACTCTGGGGATCCTGGAAGGCACACCATAATATTTTCAGAGCCCAGCCAAGACATATAAACTTCTCAGCATCTACTGGATCTGGCCTCAGGTCACCTCCTGGTCAGACTTTCTAATCATGATCCCGGAGAATAACCACTTTTATCTGCAAAAAGCAAAAATGGAACCCTGGGGTTACCAAACCTGACACCTTTTACCCCCTTCTCTGCACCTAGGAGTTCTGTTTAAGTGGTGCGTCTCATTTACTCACTTTATCCCTTTCTTAGGTCACTTTGTGTACATGGCTGCCAGTCCAGTAGGTGTGAAGGGTGATAAAGCTCATATGAGGAGTTCAGTGTGGAAAGAATCAAGTGCCACCTGCAAACTGACGTTCTGGTACTACATTTCCCTCAAGGCAACGGGAGTTATCCATCTCTACTTAAAGGTAATACACTAGAGTCAAAGCTGTGAAGTAGAGACAAAATTGCTTTTCTAGCCTCTGTCCTCCTTTCACTCTCTCCTTATGTGTTTGAGTGTGTGGGGGGTTTAAATAATCACTGATTGTGTCCATGTAGACTGCTCTTTCATTATTAAGTTGTTGCCCAATAAAACATCAAGGCCTCTTGTGAAATGACTACACACACACATATACAGAAAGATAGCAACTTGAAATAGCGTTGAATGGCAATCTTTGTGTGGATTCAATTGCAAAATCTTGTTATTCTATGTACAAGTGAAGTGGGCTATTGTGTACTTTTAATTGGTTTTGCCTTAATCTGTCTCAATGGTTCAATTGTGTCTCTCTCTTTTTCTCTCTCTCTCTCTGTCTGCCTGCAACCGTAATAAGAGTAGGATGCAGCTCAGTGTGACTGTACGAATGTAAGTCAGTGAAGCAGAGGGGGGGGTTTAGACTGCAACAGTGGCAGAAGCCCAGAGATACACTCCAGTGGGCTAATTACACTTTTGCAAACATGAATGAACAGATGTGTGTGTATGTGTGCGTCTGGATAAACGTTTATTAAAAATAATATTAAAAAGGTTTCACCTCTGAGCCTTCGTTGTGTATTAGCCCAATGACTGCTGATAAGATTAAGAAAATAAGTCACACACTACCAGGTCTGCTTGTCGAATCAGATTTTCTCTCTCCAGCTCTCTGCCTCTCTCATTTTCCATTTTCCATCTCTCATCTCAAATGAATATGGGGTGTGACAGTTCTCAGTGTAGAATCTCGGAGAGCAACGCTGGACCACTTTTTCCTTAAAAATCTGTAATATTAAGACTGCAAGATTGAGAGGCAGCAGTATCTTGCATGCATATAATAGCATATTTTTGACTAGAGGGACTGGCGAGAGCAAGACTGGAAAACGTGAGAAACACTGAGAGAGACAGAGATAGAAGAATCGAACTATAAAAGGAACATCTGTCGTAATAAAAGCTATAAAATTAGATACAGTAGTCTCCCATGGTTTTTCGCAGATCTAGAATAAATGCAAACTTCTGTTGCTAACAGATTCCTCCAATTTCTCTAATGCCTGCGACATTATGCTGATTTCTGCTGGCACTTAACGTTAAAATTGTCATTCCCATACACACACAAAGGGAAACTGGTGTTTAATTCTTCGTGCCTGATTACGCAATTCTCTGTCTCACTTTCAGATACAAGTTCATTTTATTAACTGCCACTTGTCTAATTGATCTTTTAAATGAAACGATAATGTACAAATAAGTAACTCTAGTAAAATGATCAGCAGACTGTTAACCTAAAATAAAGCATCAAATGTAATTTTTTACAAAATATTTAAAGTTATTTAAAAAGTGCTTTAAACTACAGTGCGATGTGTGGAAATTAGCTCCAAGTAAAGCAGCATCGTCGCACTGATGTGATAGTCTCTTTAACTAACAAACACACCATTAGAGACATGAATGTTAATGTTTAATTCATGTTCATTAATGTTTAATTCGCTTCTACCTTGAGTTTAATGCCAAATGACTCTTGTTCTTCAAAACTTAAAATACCAGCTCCACGACCGTTACAATAAAATGGTCCACCGATTAACGACCGGGCTGATTATCGGGTGTGGATATTAGGCATTTTGCCGATTATCGGTATCGGTGTTAAATTTTGACCTTCACCGATATTAAGTAATTACAAGGTGCACTACTGTGGCTCCACTGCCGTCTCCTCTCTCTGTGCCATTTGCTCTCGACTCACTGCTTCATTTAATGTCCCGCCCACAACAGTGTCTGATTGGCTGTATGTCACATGAGCAGTAGCCAATCAACGCTAAGCCTTGTCGTCACTCACACCACACTCACACACGAGCGCAGCGTGAATCTCCGAGAAGGAGAAGAGGAGAGAGGAGAGTTTCAGCTGAGCTTGGAGATTTGACAGAGATATCATTTTTTTATTGGTTCCAAATATCAGTAATCGGCTCCGTTAACTAGCAATAATCAATATCGGCCCTGAAAAACCAATATCGGTCGACCCCTAATTGTTATGAGTTAACGTCATCTGTGTGACCGTGCCACCTGGCTATGCAACATCTTAAGAGATATAAGCTCCAGTAGAGCGCTCCCATTGTGAGTCATTATTATTTGTCATCGTGAACACGCCACAGCACAGCACACAGTGCACCACAACGAAATCTGACCTCTGCATTTAACCCATCGGTGAAGGAGCAGTGGGCAGCTAACAAGCGCCCGGGGAGCAGTGCTTGGGGACGGTACCTTGCTCATGAGTACCTCTGAGCAAGGCCCTGGATTCGAACCTGCGACCTTCTGATCACGGGGCGAACAACCTACCGTTACATCACCAACTGCCCTAATCATCGTTTAATAAATGAAACAAGAAACACCGTCCCCTTCGTTAAACGCTCTCATACATTCAGAAGTTTTGCCATCATTCAACCCGTATTAAAGAATGTCAATGGCAGGCAATGCCTCTAACAGGTCCTGTAGTGCATTGCAGTTACATACACGATGCGCTGACAAATTTTTCCCTCCGTCATCATCGATTAGGTCAAATGATTGTTGCAGAGTTAGTGTGTAGTTTATAGACAGTAACACACAGTAACATTGGATACAAGTCTCTATAATATGTACATTGCAAACATTATCATTATCTAGTTAAATAAACAATCAACAACGACACCAAAGCAATCACGACTATGTAAAACGCTGGAAAAGGTCAAAAATGTAATTGTATGTATAAAGGCTTGTAATTATACAATTATATATCTGCCATAAATGTCATATGTCCTATCCACTATACAGAATCATTCCATAACTATGCTAATACCTTTATCATTAAACTTTTAATTCTGTTGATTTTCTCTATAATTTCACAAAAGCAGCGTGCATCATACCTTTATATTATTAAACCAAACCACTTTATTTATTCTTAGTGATGTCGTGGAAGTCAGTTCTAATAATACACTACATACAGTACTGTGCAAAAGTTTTAGGCAGGTATGAAAAAATGCTGTAAACAAAGAATGCTTTCAGAAATATAAATAATGATTGTTTATTTTTATCAATTTACAAAATGCAAAGGGAGCGAACAAAAGAAGAATCTAAATCAAATCAATATTTGGTGTTACTACCTTTTGCCTTCAAACCAGCATCAATTCTTATAGGTACACTTGCACAAAGTCAGGGATTTTGTAGGATTATAGTCATTATATTATTTTGTAGGATTATAGGATTATAGATCTGTGGTTAGTTCTCCAAGATGTTTGGAACAACCTACCAGCTGAGTTCCTTCAAAAACTGTGTGCAAGTGTACCTAGAAGAACTGATGCTGTTTTGAAGGCAAAGGGTGGTCACACCAAATATTGATTTGATTTAGATTTCTCTTTTGTTCATTCACTGCATTTTGTTGATTGATGAAAATAAATGATTAACACTTCCATTTTTTAAAAGCATTTTTTGTTGACAGCATTTTTTCACACCTGCCTA
Source organism: Distichodus sexfasciatus (assembly GCA_032718565.1). Lineage (NCBI taxonomy): Eukaryota > Metazoa > Chordata > Actinopteri > Characiformes > Distichodontidae > Distichodus > Distichodus sexfasciatus. The sequence goes on along the minus strand of JAVGVS010000679.1, from coordinate 75,705 downwards.
AAACTTTTGCACAGTACTGTATGTGCGATTTCCAGGGAAGAGCTGATGATGAAAGAAAGATTGGTATGAAAAGTCGGATCCTTCTTTTAATATAGAAAACACACACAGAGGCGGATTAGCTGTGTAATGACATTTAGCTTGAGCAGTAATCCGCTAAATATGATTTGGTGTTATAATGCATTGAATATGACAAGAAATGGAGAGATTGAGAGAGCGGGCTGAGAACGAGGACGTGTGGCATAAGAACTGCATGCTAGTCAACCCATTTATGCCTGCATTTGAGCGACTTGGCGACTGAAGAGAGCTGTCTCATGTACATCTGGATTTGCAGCTCATTTTACATTAACACAAGTCAAGGCTTGATATCTGTCTGAATCTGGTTTGTCTAATCAGCATTTCTGATGTTGGGTCTCTCATACTGGTTTGAAATCTTCCACTTCAAATGAAAAGATTCTTGGATTTTATTCATCATCTCGAATCAATAAGCCGTCATTTGTACTGTGATAAAATTAAGGTTTCCTGAAAAACACGTTCAGAAGATACAACTTTTTTCATTTCCGATACCAATGCCGATACTTGGGTTTTGGGTATCGGCCGATCCCCAATACCGATCTGATACCAGTTTTTAATGAATAAGTTCTCTCTGAGGAGAAGGATTTCATGCTTAAGAAAATACTTAAATACTGTTTTCCTAACTAAAACAATGTAATAATTGAACACCCACATGCATATGCTAAGTTATTTATTATTAAAATAATATCCCAAAGCATTGTTTGTTTAAACACAGTTCTGAAATTATCAGGAACACAGAGATTGTGAGTGAGAGCTGGTGTTGTTAAGGAAATGAAACAGTAAAATAGTCTGATTTGATTTTAGGTTTGTAGTGTGTTGCGTTGCTTGTTCTGCTCATTGTCATATCAATATGTACGTATGAATTAGCGCAAATTTTGAACAATAAACCATACGCAAATATAGAAAACTTACCATTTAATTGAACAGATCTGCGCCATAGATCGACCCACTGCTACCGATACACGATTCAGCTGTTTGAGTCGTTATCAGACCGATATCCCACCCGTGTATCAGATCGGTGCATCCCCACGTGAGACAAGAATTTGCCTCAAAACCCGTATTTTCATTTAGATTTGCACTTTCGACACCTACCTTGTGCTCTAACCCAGAGCGACGTCCATTTACTGATTACTGACAACTTTTCTGCAATAGCTTTAAGTTAAGGGTCTTGCTCAGGGACTCAGTAGTGGTAGGTAGTGTTGGAGGTAGGATTTGAATTCACAACCTCTTGGTCAGTAGGCAAGTTTGCTACCACTAGACCATGACCATCCTGTTAATCTCCATTTGACTGACAAACCAGGGAAGCCTTGGCAAGTTCATTGATATCAGAATCCATTTTACCTGTCACTTGGGGGCAGATGGTAGCATAAAGGTCCTGTCATCGGCGGGTCACCGGTCCAAGTCCCGGAACAGTAAAGGTAACGCTGCAATAACACTCTGCTGTAACACTCTTGAGCAAGGTTTCGTCTTCGAACACTGCTTCCCAGGCGCTGCCGAAAAGCTGGCCACTGCTCCTTCACAGATGGATAAAATGCAGAGATTTGTGTGCTGTGTTGTGTTCACAATGACAAATCATCACTCGCTTCAAAGTGGTTTTGAACCATTAAGCAGCTTGAAGAGCCACCAAGAAACCAGCAGATTACCACAACGAACCATTTAAAAACCTACGATTTTCGTCGAGGTCTAGTGTTCCTTAACAACTGACATTTTTGTTAATTATGTAAATGATGACTTTATCTCTCCTCTGTGGGATTGTCAGATGGAGAACGAGCTGAGGGAGGTGTGGATGGAGCAGCAGGTGATGAATGAGTGGAGGAAGGCTGAGGTGCCACTGAGGAACCTGAGAAATTTTGAGCTCGTCTTCGAGGCGGTGAGGGTCAGAGACGTCAGCGGCGGGGCAGCGCTGGACGACCTGGAGTTTGTCGACTGTGCACGAAGTGAGCAACACATTCACACAAGCACACTCACAGTCACACCACTTTAGAGTCGCCAATTAACCTACAGTGCATGCTTTTGGACTGTTGGAGGAAACTGCCCACTGCTCCTTCACCGATGGGTTACATGCAGAGGTCATATTTCGTTGTGGTGCACTGTGTGCTGTGCTGTGTTCACGATGACAAATAATCACTCACTTTCACTTATTCTCAGAAAGGATAACGCACCTGATCAGTAAACTGTTTTAAACAGAATTGTGACCCTCCATTCGCTTGTCGCAAATTTTCAAAATTGAGTTATGATGTTTTTATGAAAGGGCATAAATCAACCTTCAAAACGATGTCTATATTGAATGTATGGGACGACATATGACTGAGATATCAACATTCAAAGGAGTCGGGTTTCTCCTGTCACGCCAAGTGAGAAACGGAGAAATCTGCCTTTGAAGTTGACTATCGTCGTAGCACTCACAGACGCTTGGTGCGGTCGCGGCTACGTTTGCATTTACGGTAGCCTACGCTGCATTCACAGCCACACGGATAGCCTACCTGCGTTAGGTTAACTGAACTCGGGAGACGAAGATGGATTCCGGAGAAATATCTTCACGCTAGTCAACCAGTGGATTTACCGTAAATATTGAAGTAGAGCGGTCAAAACACAAACTTTTAACATTCTGCTGGAACTGAATTCCTCACCTCAAGAAAGTCACGTTTTTAGGATGGAAAGGGTAAGTTTTTCAGCCAAATTTATTCACAACAGTACAGTATAGACCTTCCACTGTTTCAAAACACTAAAAACAAAAAATCCAACATTTTACCCCACGCAACATAAACGGTTGTTTTTCTCAGAAACCTCCATTGCGACAAGCGACTGGTTTTGCCGTGGAGGGTCACAAATGACCAATAAAAAGCTTGGTACGGGATCAGCTCAATTCTGAGACTGATTAACAGCAGCTTAGATCAATGGTCCCCAATTATCTTTCCCTGAGGGCCAAATTTTGTAAAGCAAGTCAGAGGGCCAACAAATCCATGTCACGACATAACTACTAGAAATATTAAGAACAGTGTCTGATTTATTTGATATATTATTATGTATTACTATTTTATTTTATAAAACAGCTGCTTTTGGTCTTTCTGGAAGTGAACTATGTTTTTGTGCATGATGACGTTCCATATGAGAGTCGCGAGCGCTAACGTGTTTTTATCATGAATGATGTAATTAATGCATTTTTACGCAATTACGTAATCAGGGAAAGTGATCTTAATCAGGGGCAGGGAATTAATCAGAAATAATTTCACATACAGATGAATTAATATAATGTCTGGTGAGTTCAAAGTCTGTTATTATAACAGTTATCATTAAGATTTCACTTGCTCTTAATGACTAGCGGAAACGTCAACCCACTGACGTAGAGATCGCTAATCACAGATGGCCATAGGGAGCGCACGTGTCTGTTTACGTTTGTTGCCAGGTGTGACGTGAGAGGCCCGATATATCGCTTGCTCAGGCTGGATCTGCCCCCCGCGGGCCGCCATTTGGGGACCACTGGCTTAGATGCTTCAATAAAGCACTACACCAACATACACACACACCCACGTCAACACTTTAAACACGTTCAAACAAGCAGATGTTTCAGCTTTTAATTTCCCTCAAGTCTCGCGGTCGCTTAATATTTGTGTTGCTACAGGACCATCAGAAACCCCAGGGCGGGCGTGAGTGGACGCTAATGGAAAAATCACAGCCCCTTTGCTAATTGGAGAAGAAAAACACACTGATTTGCTAAATTTGACAAGCGTGGGAATTCTCCTCCAACCTACAGGGAGCCGAGAAATGCGCTGGCTTGACATGCTGAAAAAAAAGCTCATTTCCAGCCTGTCAGGCCCGAAGTGTAATAATGAAAGTTGAGCAAGTAGAAGTTCAAAGAAGGAAGAAGGAGCTGTGGGCTGTGCATGAGATGAGACTCGTTACACACACACACACACACACACCTTCTCACGAATTCTTCATCTCTCTCTCCTTCCTTCCTTCTCTCTGTCTGTCTCTCTCTCTGAGTGATTTCTCTCCATCCTTCTCTATCAATCTTCTTCACAATCTTCATCATTTTCAGTCTCTCTCTCTCTCTTCATGCACACACCTTGACGTCTTTCTTGACATCTCTCTTTTCACTCCATCTGTCATCTCCTCTCTTTCCTCCCCTCCCTTTCCTTTCTTACACTCCTGTCTTTCTACCTCCTCTTCCTTCCTTCCTTTCTCCCAGAGTGCGAATTACCCCTCCATCCTGGGTCTTGATCCCCTTGATCTTAATTCGAACCATGCTTTCTCCCTCCTTTGCTGTCTCTCTTTCTCTTTCTCTCTCACCCATCCACCCTTTCATGTTTCTGTCCATCTCTATCTCTCTCACCTTCCCTATTTCACAGTGTCTCTCTCTCTCTCTCTCTCTCTCCCAGCCTCATACCCTCCTTTGCTATCTCTTTCTCCCTTTCCCCCATTCCCTGTTTCCCTGTTTCTCTGTGTCCATCCCACTCTTCCTCCTTCTTCTTCTTCTCCCCTTTTCTCCCTCCTTTGCTATTTCTCCGTCTTCCTCCTTTTCTTCTTTGCTATCTCTACCTTCCTACCTTTTTTCTTTTTTGGCCATCCCTCTCTTCCCCGTTCTCTAACCCTCTCACTTATTTGCGCTCTCTCTCGCTCTCTCTCTCTCTCTCTCTCTCTCTCTCTCTCTCTCTCTCTCTCTCCTTCCCTATCATTCTCTCTTTCTCCCTCTTTCTCCTTCCTTTAGTGTCTCTCTTCCTCTTTTCTTATTTCTCTTTGGCCATCCCTCTCTACCTCCTACTCAATAGTTTTCTCACTTTCTCCCTCCTCAATTTCCCTTCCTTTCTTCCTCCCTATTTCTCTCTCTCTCCATCTTTCTCACCCTCCTCAAAATCCTTTCTTTTCTCCCTCCTTTTTTTCTCTCTCTCCTTCTTTCTCACCTTCCTCAAGCTCCCTTCTTTTCTCCCACTCTAATTCTTTTTCACTGCATCCCTCTCTACCTCTCCTTCCTTATCTCTCCCTGCTTTTCTATTTCTCTCTCTCTGTGCCCTCTCTTACAGGCTACCTCTCACCGTTCCGTTCTTCTCTCTCTGTGTTCTCTCTCCCCCCTCTTTTTTAAAATCACTTTGCTTCACTATGCCTCACTCCCCGCTCTATCTCCGTGTATTTTCTTCCCAGTTCTGCCCTGGTGAATGATAAAGCATTAACAACATAATAAGAGCCGAGCTCAGTCCAGCACGTCTCTGATCAGAGCTGCATTAATATTCAACACGTGTATGTGTGTGTGTTAATCCAGTAAAAGACATGAAATATCACGCCATCTTGAAAGATATTCCTCTGAACCTTACCATCTAAAGCCGAGTGTTTTTAAGTGGCAGGTGAAATGTGGCCGTTTTATCCTTTACCAGCCTCTCGTTTACTCCGTTTTTCTCTCTGTCCTTCCCCGTTTCTCTCTCTCTTACATCCTCCTTCTCTCCATTTGCTATCTCTTTCCCTTCTCTATCTCCCACACCTTCCTTATCTCTCTCCCTCTCGTTCCTATTTTATCTCTCCTTCAACCTTGCTCCCTTCTTTACTATCTCTTTCCCTCCCGGTGCTTGTTTGCTAGTTTGTTTCCTTCCAAATCCTCGCCTCCATGCCACTCCTTTGTTTCTAGTTCTTTTGCTTTCTCTCTCTCCCTAATTTCTCTTCTTTGCTCTCTATCTTCCTTTCCGTTTTTCCCTGTTTCTCTTCCTCTTACTGTCATGACCCCCCTGGACTTTAGCCATACCAGCCCCTGGACTTTTGGTTGAGCGGCCAGCAGATGCCGCCTTTTCTGTTTGTTTGGCGTTTTGAGTTCAGTCCTGTGTCTCCTGTCTGTCAAGTCTGTTGTCCCACCTTCCTATTGTGTCTGATTGGTTGATCACTGTGTATTAGTCCCTTCACCTGGTTCTTGTTTGTTTCAGTCCAGCCCCCTGTTTTTTATTGGTTCTCCCTTCATCGGTTAATCCTGATTATTTTCTGGTTATGTTTTGATTGGTTTTCCCTCATCTAATTACTCCTCTTCATTGTCTCTGTTTCGTATTTAAGTCAGGTTCTTTCCCCATTGTCTCTGTCGGTCCACCCTCACGCTACCCTCCCTGTGTTGGCGTGCTGTGTGGTTTTTCAAGATCCAAAGAAGTGTTTTGTTTTGTTTGTGGCCCTCGTTCCGGTTTTGTTTCATTTTTTGAACTCTGTCAATAAAGATGCCTTGCACCGTGACCTCTTACACCCGTGACACTTACACCCTCCCCCCTCCCACGCTTGCTGTCTCTTTCCCTTCTCTATCTCACACACCATCCCTATTTCTCTCCGTTTTTATCTCTCCTTCTGCCTTGCTCCTTCTTTTATTATCTTGGTGGTTTTCCTCCAAATGTGGCCGTTCTGTTCCTTTCTTTCAAGGTCTCTCTCATTTTCTCTCTTCCCGATCTCTCCCTCCTTCTCTGCTTGTCTCACTCCTACGCCCTCCCTCTCTCACTCATTTGCTATCTCTTTCCCTTTTCTATCTCTCACACCTTCTGTCAGGGATCTGGTTAGGATATGACACAATGCTAGTCGTTAGCCGTTAGCCTGAGCAGCATGGTTGGTTAACCCAAACGCAGAGTGAGACGCGAGTAGGTAGAAGGGCTACGCGAGTTGATCTAAGAACTCTCTAACGCGAAGAGCAAGGGTTCCCACGAGAATCCACGTTCTAACGCACTGTTACGGTCCCAAATTAACTCACAGGAACATAATAACATAAAAGGCCACAGACTCAGGTCTCTCAATCACAAAAGTAATTTATTCACAATACAAAATTATATACAAGAAAACATTGACGGCTGCCAAATAAAGAAAAACAAACAAAAGGAAAACAGAAGACCCTACCGTACCTTCCTCAGTAGTACGAACAAGCTTGCCTACCTCCCGACCAAGGTACAGAAGCAGACAATTGGAAGGTGAGTCTTACGAAACCTAAACTACTACCCTAACTAACCTAAACTAAATGTGCACAGAATAAGTCAGCAGTCCGTCAAGGATCAACACATCCACTAACAAGTGTGCCAGCATGTCTGCCTGGGGTAATGACAAAGAGCGCGGTGAGAGAGAGCCATCTTGGAATGAGGGCGGACTTTATAGGCAGGAAGGCCAGCCACCAGCCGGTACGCATCCAATCCAGTCCTCAACATCCAACTGCCACCTACAGGACAAAGTTCAACATGCACTCAAAAACAGCCAGCCGTAACACGGACACACGCTCAATCGAGGAGATTAACCAAACAACTGGAGTACTCACAGTCGATGGCGAAATGAATCGGAGAGTTGGGCTGGTAGACTCAATGACTGAGCGGCGAGCCGCGAGAAAAAGACTCCTTTTATACTTCCCGAAACGCGCCGACCACTTCCGGGTCCTCGTATCGGTCACGTGATCGGAGTGCACGTGACACCTTCCCTATTTCTCTCTCTCGCTCACCTGCCTTGCTCCCTCCTTTACTACCTCTTTCCCTCTGCTGTGGTTGTTTGGTAGTTTTCCTTCTCAGGCTCTGTGCCGCCGCAGGTTGAGAGGTGTTTTACCACCCGGTTGACGCTGTTTTGCTGATGGCTGTCTTCAGGGCAGCTCTGCAGATGACACGATTTCTCCCAGCGCTGGTCTGAGCCCTGACGTGGCTTTGTGGCGGCTCTTTTACGGCTTGTGAGATTGATGGTGTGCTGAAGATCATGAGTGTTCCTCTCAGAGGTTGTTGAAGGGTAACGTTGCAGAATACGAGCCCCAGGGGAGGGCTTATGGTTAAGGTTGTAAAAGTTGAATCTCTGGAGAGAGCAGCTGAGAGATGAGGTGATAAGAGATGTACAGTAAGTGAGGAGATGTAAGCTGTAAGCTGTAAAATGTAAGCTGGGGGAATGGGAAAGAAAAAAGCAAGTGACTGATACATGGAGAAGCAAATGTTCAGTAATGAGAAGAAGACAAACTCTAATGTAGATGGTTCACTTTGTAGCACATCTAACAGTTTAAGACAAGACTGTCAGTGCTATATTATGGACGCAACAGCACGCAAAAGCCGCAACCCGAAAACAACACAACATAAATGTGAAAGCCATAACATGAAAGCAAAAAGCCACACCATTAATGTCAAAGTAAACGTTATCATGTCAAAGCCACAACACAAAAGCAAAAGCTGCAACAGAATTTCAAAAGCTGCGATATGAAAGCAAAATCCACAAAACTATTGACAAAACCACAACATGAATGTCAAAGCCACAACACTATTGCAAAAGCTGTAACATGAAAGCAAAAGCCACAATACGATATTAAAAGCCATAGCGTGAAAGCGAAAGCCACAGCATGAATGCAAAAGCCAGAACACAACAGCAAAAACCACAACATGAATCACAAAATGAGAGCGTATTTTTACAGAATATTACTCATGGCTGAATTTGATATTTACTGTATTTTGCTGTATTCGTTATTGGTTCATTTATTTACCAATACAATACTGTGTGAAATATAAGATACGCGTTGTATTTGCGTTTTGCAGGGCTTCAAGTTGTTTGTGTTTTGTTGTGCATTGTACTTTGTGTGACATCGTAATATACTGGGAGAGAGTGTGTGCTATAGTTTTGGCAGCAGGAGTCACTTTTGTGTGAAGTGTGAAGGGTTTTGCTTGTTAACTGATGTGTTCAGGTGTGTGTTTGTAAAGCTCCCAGTGTGAAGTGTTTTGAAAAAGTGGACATGGTATTGGGCAGTTAGTGGCGTAACGGTAGGGTGTTCGCCCCGTGACCAGAAGGTCGCAGGTTCAAATAAAGTTACCACTGAGGTACTCATGAGCAAGGTACCTTCCCCAAGCACTGTTCCGCGGGTGCTTGTTAGCTGACCACTGCTACCTCATGGATGGGTCAAATGGTCACATTTGGTTGTGGTGCACTGTGTGCTGTGCTGTGGTGTGTTCACAATGACAAATAATCACTCACTCACTTACTGACAAGTGTGAAAATGATTGTAAATATACAGCCCTAATGTCCTACTGCATGTAGATATCACACTGTTGTGCTCTTTATGTGCTAGATGTTACTGGAAGCTTGACCAGATTACTGTTATTCTGTGGGCAGGTGTTGCACATTAGATTAACTTTGTGTAATGAGCATTTGGCACAGAGCTTGGTTGCTGGCAACAGTCTCAACACACACACACACACAGTCACATATTCCTATCTTTGTGAGGTCCTTCCACAGGCTCCCATAATGACTAGATGTATTTTACACCTACACCTAACTCTAATCTTAACCTCAGTAACCAAAAGCACATCCTTTACCTCTTTTAGTTTCTCATATGAAACATGTACATGTCATTTTTCTTCATGGGGACCTCTCAAATGTCCCCACAAAGCCCAATAAAAGTGATTTTAGGGAACAAATGGTCCCCACAACCCCATAAATACCTGCACACACACACACACACACACACACACACACACACACAGAAGCTTAGCTTCTGTTAGACTTAATTTGAAAAATACTTCTGACACCTTTTAAATATTTGATCTGAAAATGGCTGTGTGAGAATTACTGATTATTATACGTGTCCCACTATGTTAGAAAAATATTTATTTTTACTAATTTCAGCAATGAAAATTCCTCGTCCTAAATTAACACATATATAGTAACATGTCTGTAATGTCATCTAAGACCTATGTGTGAGCACACAAAAACATAAAAAATGAGAAATATCAAAAGACATAAAATTATAATCTTTATAAACTTACACCAACCCATTTTTAATCCAAAAACATGTGTATGCATCATACAGGTACTGTACATCCAGGTTCCTGCCCTGCAGTCACAGATTTCGTCTGTGCTAATGGTGACTGTATTGATTCCAGTCTGGTGTGTGACAGTAAGGCTGATTGCTCTGATCGCTCTGATGAGCTGGACTGCAGTGAGTAGATTTGGGTTTCCTCTCCAACACACAACCACACACACAGGCAGATCTGCTCATCGTTTAACACATCCTCCATCTGCAACAGTTCACACTCTAGCTGCAATCGTTACGACCTTGTCCACCAAAAAATCCCCTTTAGTCCAGGGGCACAATGAGTACTCAAGTACTAATTACCTTACAGAAATATTATTTGTGTATATTTAAAGCATTTATCATCTGCTACATGATGTTCGTGTATTAATAGAGGATACAGTGCGATGTGAACCTATGATCTCTTGGGCCAGTATTCTAACACATTTATGTTTATGGCATTTAGCAGAGGCTCTGATCCAGAGTGACTTCCCTGTCTTAATTTAACGGTTTGAGCCCGATCGCCCACGATACTGGTTTTAAATAGTCGGTAAACGTAAACAAACATATGCATGCGGCACATCAACATCACCGATAGAATCTCGTGTAAAAATCTCAAACAAATTCCACCTAAACATAACACAATTCCAACACCAAACACATGAATAAACAAAGAACAAAAACATTGTAGGTCTACGTGGAAGAAATACGGCTGTAGAATCTATACTACTACAGCTAACCATGCATACCGTATATCATATGAAAGACGAGACTCCGCAGATTTTTTTCATGTACTGCTGTGCTGCATCTTCCTTTATTCTGACCCAATAACATGTACGCTGATTCCACAGTAATCTCACAAGTGTTACCTTTATAATGATACCAAAAGCATAAAAATAGACATTGTGGTTGCTGAGATGCACACATTTTATTTAATATGATCTTTTTTAGAGCAAAAATCTGTAAAACAGTCCCAGGGCTTAACAGTTTAAGGGATAATTTCCCTCTCAGGGACCCAGTGATTGTAGTGCAGGAGGTTGCATTCAAACCCACAACCTCATGGTCTAGAGGCGAATATCCTAACCACTAGAACACCACCACCCCAACACGAGGCCACTACCAGTATAAAGTCATGAAAATACTTTAGTAAACATTCAAGCTATTCTCAAAAGATAGTAACTAAAGCTTTCAAATAAAAGCCTTTAAATAATTATAGTTTTCATATAATACTCAGGGTTCTGCAAAAAAATCCAATCGAATCACGATTCTTTCTCTGACAATTCAAAATCGATCCCTGCGTTCCAAAAAATCGATTCCTAACCCTAAACTGTGTTTGATCTGCCACAGTCAAATGGGAACACTAACTCAAAACAGCAACTGGGAAACACATTCATCTATGTATTAATTTGCGAATCGTTTATGAATTGTAAACCGTTTTTGAATCGAATCGTGAGCCCAAGAAGCAGAATCAAATCGTGAGATTTTCTGAATTGTAGACAGCTAATAATTATTCTGTAGCCTAGCGATCTGATGAGGATATGACGAACAGACAGATGCTTACAAACTTCCAGCGGCCGGGTTAGGCGGCTATTGGAATGCTCGCAATTCAGACAGGGATCTGGCTAGGATTTGAACCGAATGCCTCACTTTCACAATTCGATAGTGATCTGGTTAGGATGTAACGAATTGCTACTTGTTAGCCGTTAACCTTGTAGCGTGGTGGTTAGCCCTGAGAGCGTGAGTAGGCAGGATGGCCACGCGAGTTGATTTAAGAACTCTCTTACACAAAGAGTTAGGATTACCACAATAATCCGAGTTCTAAACGACACACACTCTATCAAAGAGATGAACCCAATAACCGGCGTACTCACAGTTGAAGCCGAAGTGAATCGGAGAGAGGGCCAGGTTGACTCAATGGCAGAGCGATTCGGCATGAGGAAATGACTCCTTTTATACCCTTTGAACCGCGACCGGCCGCGTCCCAATCCAACTACCGACCGCGGGAGGCAGTGCGCGTGACAGTAACTGGCTAATTTACTGACTCATGTTTTATTTGTTCAGATGATTTGCTCTGAATATGAGACAGTGACCTTAAAAAGCAGTGATAGTAGTAGTGTCACTAAAAAGATTGAGATAAAGTTAAGATAAAGTTAAGATAAGTTGAGATAAATTATAGTGCTCAGTGTAAATACAACCGTCCAAAACCTCACATAAAGAACAATAAATGCTATTAATGATATTTTCTTGTTAAATGCATTATTATTACATATATTTTTATAGTAATCGCTTACTTCCTCTGCTGCTTTCATCCCTGTTCCCATTAACAACAGGTGGAATTAATTTTCATTATGTATTTTAAACTCATTCTTCAGATTAAGCCTTCATATTCATAAACTGAAGGTCAGTCCCAGCTTGAAAAGGCAGAATCCATAGAGATATTTTATTGAGACCGACTTGTGTCAGTGTTTACATGGAGTGTTGGATCTCAGCCCTTATTTTTCCTGTAAGTAATCGTTTATGTGCGCTGGGCATGGTCCAGCCGGCCTGGCAGCGGTGTGTGACTTTGACATGCTGGAGGAGGACTGGCAGGAGGTGTGTCAGCTGGACCAGGACCAGGACGATGACTTTGACTGGCAGATCGGACACGGAAGGCAGCACACTGGGACTGGACCCTCTTCTGACCACAGCCCAGGTGAGTGGAGACGCTGCCCTATATGATCCAAACTCACTATTCCTGAATGTTTTACATTGTCATAGAGCAGGGGTGGGCAGCTCCGGTCCTGGAGGTTTCCCATCCTACCTGATCAGGCTCTTCTGGTGGTTATCTGCCTGAGACCAGTTGTGAATGTTCTGAAATCCAGTTGGATGAAAAATACTTACATTATAACAACAGGGCAGTTGGTAGTGTAACGGTCAGGAGCTCCCCCATGATCAGAGGGTCGCTGGCACAAATCCCAGGCCGCTAAAGGTACACCTGAGGTATTTATGAGTAAGGTACCTTCCCCAGGCACTGCTCCCGGAGCGCTGCCCATGTTAGCTGACCACTGCTTCTTCACGGATGGGTCAAATGCAGAGTTCAAATAGTTTTGTTGTAGTGCACTGTGTACTGTGTTGTGTTCACAGTGACAAATAATCACTAATTTAAATTCACTTATAGAATGAATTCCAACTAGGAACCATCTCCCAAAACACCATGTGCTTTATGATTATTTATATGTGGTGTTAATTTAAGTCGTTTTGAGTGCTTTGTACTTGGACTGAGTCTTACCAATATGAGCAATATATTTCTATAACTTACAATCTTATAACTAACTTCTAAAGTTATACTAACAGTAATGTACTTTTTACTCCAGTACACCTTTGACAACATTTGACAACAGTTCCATTTTACATTGTCACATTTTGAACTGTATTTCTGTCTGCAGTGAGAGAGAAACTATTGCTTTGGAAACTAGGAATGAAGTGGGTAAAGGCTACACTCCTATGGAACTCCAAAGTGTTCAAAAGTATTATGAAATATGTTAGAATTATATTGTGAAATACAACTCATTATTGTGAAATATATTTCATTCTGTTATATATATTTACTTATTATTTACTTATATGATTTCATATTTTTTATTTTTCAATGTCAGTATTATTTCATAATGCCGTTTTTCATCATTTCATGATCCCGTATTTCATCATTTCATAGCCGTTTTTCATCATTTCATGATCCCGTGATTTCATCATTTCCTATAGCTGCTTTCATCACTGATGCCGTATTTCATCATTTCATGAAATTTCTTCGTCTGCCAATCAAGAGAGACAAGGTGAAGCCAGTTGTGTGATTGGTTGCTCCTTTACTCAGACGTAAGTAATAGTACATGACTTATCAATCATTGAAGAGCAATGATCATCCCAAGCATTTCAAAAACTTCATCTAAACGATTCAAAATCGTATCTACGGGTAAATTATCCCTCTCTATCTGGTCTGCTAAAATAAACAGAACTGAATGAAGTTCATGCCAGTCCTCCATCCTCCCTGACTCTTCACCTAGCACGTTGTTGCTAGCTGTAACAGCAGTCCGCTATTGTATTTCACAATATAATTCTCATATATTTCATAATACTTTTGAACACTTTGGAGTTCCATGCACTCCTAGCTTTTATATAACTGATGACATAAAACTTTAAGCTTTGAATTTGTGCCATCGTCTGGTCCTGATAAAGTTTGGAATTAAATGAATTTGAATTTGACAAACAAATTAAAGCACTTAATTTTGTGATATTTAGGATTTTTAATGTCAAAATACTTTTATTACTTAAGTACTGTTAATATCAGATACTTTAGCACTAAAATAATATGCTAATTGGTGACTTAAAGGGTTATTTAAGCTGTAAAATGGGGTTACTTACTTAAGTGTGGGTTTTCAAGTCCTCTATGCAGCAATCTTTAACTATAATATACTTATTATATTTAAACTACCCACGACCCCAGTTGGGATTAAGATAATGAATGAATTCACAAGTGCAGTGACTTGAAACAATTGGAGTTTATTGTTGAGTATGCTGTTAAACCCCTAATGACTTTTTAAAGGTTTATACACACTCACTGACCACGGAACACAAGCTGACCTCATATTATTTTACAAGGTGTTCACACAACTTTAATAAATACTTTATATTTTTGTAGCATTTACAAAAGGTTGTTGAGCATTTGCAAAAAAGGTAGATGGTGCATTCTAGCGTTTGCGTTCTTTTAAGACAAAGAGTTCAATGTTCTTGGAAATAAATACTGTAGAAAGATCATTTTTGCATCAGATACTCACCCCAAGTTGCTAATAAAAAGTTTTAATTGCGACCTTGCATTTGACCAGTCTTTTTTGGAATTAAATCAAATGGTAGCATAATAAGAACAGATGGGTTTGGAACACACAAAACGTGAATTTGTTTCTCACCGGGAATGTAATGACCATTCTTTAGTGGATCACTCTTTTATGTCACCATTGAGGTCGGCTGATGAGTCAGTTTCCTGCTTCTAATTGGCACGGAATTATTGTAATATCCTAATATCATTATGAAAATGGTTGGAGAGGAAATTGAGCCATTTTTCTATTTATTGGCCTCTTTGGGGCTCTAATGAGGACTGCAGTGAGAGAGAGTGTGAGTAGATAGACTCGTGTGGAGAGGAGCGATAATGATGCTATTATTACTTTAACCAGAACATCTACGAAGATGCTAAAATATGCAGGACACTCAGCTCCATAGGAAATTAATATCAAACGTCTTGAGCGGCAAATAAATATTCTAAATTGAGGCTGTCAGATACAGTTTCTAGATATAAAAATGCCTTTATGGAAGTGGAAATGAATGCCTTTATGGAACAGTTGGGAAATGAGTCTTATGATAAACTAGTTTGACAAGAGAAAACTGTTATTGAGCGATTTTGTTTAGTCATACAGTTTAAATACCTCAGTTCCTACCCGGAGTGCTGGTGGTGTTATTAGTTAACATTAAGTATGTTTTCTCCTCATCATTCCTTATACTGCATCTTAATTGCAAAGTTTGTTATCAGTGACTTAAGGCGCCTCCATACTTCCACCCACTCTTCAACCCATTCATCCATCTCTTCACTCAGTTTACCACTTGTCCTGCCACCCATTTTCCCACCCACACTTCCACCCATCCTCCAATCCACTCATCCTTATATTCACCTATTCAGCTATCCACCAACCTACTCCTACATCCATCTCTACATTCTTGCTTCCACCCTCACACTCATCTACCCATCCACTCATCCACCCATCCACTCACCCACCCATCCTCCCACCCACTCATCCTTATATTCATCTAGCCTTTCATCTATCCACCAACCCACTCCTCCATCCATCCACTCATCCACCCATCCACTCACCCACTCATCCACCCATCCACTCACCCACCCGTCCTCCCACACACTCATCCTTATATTCACCTACCCTTTCATCCATCAACCAACCCTCTCCTACATCCATCTCTACATTCTTGCTTCCACCCTCACACTCATCTACCCATCCACTCATCCACCCATCCACTCATCCACCCACTCACCCACCCATCCTCCCACCCACTCATCCTTATATTCATCTAGCCTTTCATCTATCCACCAACCCACTCCTCCATCCACCCACTCATCCACCCATCAACTCACCCACTCGTCCACCCATCCACTCACCCACTCACCCACTCACCCACCCGTCCTCCCACCCACTCATCCTTATATTCACCTACCCTTTCATCCATCCACCAACCCTCTCCTCCATCCATCTCTACATTCTTGCTTCCACCCTCTCACTCATCCACTCATCCATCCATCCTCTCATCCACCCATCCTCTCACCCACTAATCTTCCCATCGTCTCCTCCACTGATCCACCCATCCTCCCACGCGCTCATCCCCCCACCCACTCATCCACCCATCCTCTCACCCACTGATCCACCCATCCTCCCACTCACTCATCTACCCACCCACTCATCCACCCATCCTCTCACCCACTTGTCCTCCCATCCTCCCATCCACTGATCCACCCATCCTCTCACCCACTGATCCACCCATCCTCCCACTCACTCATCTACCCACCCACTCATCCACCCATCCTCTCACCCACTTGTCCTCCCATCCTCCCATCCACTGATCCACCCATCCTCTCACCCACTGATCCACCCATCCTCCCACTCACTCATCTACCCACCCACTCATCCACCCATCCTCTCACCCACTTGTCCTCCCATCCTCCCATCCACTGATCCACCCATCCTCTCACCCACTGATCCACCCATCCTCCCACTCACTCATCTACCCACCCACTCATCCACCCATCCTCTCACCCACTTGTCCTCCCATCCTCCCATCCACTGATCCACCCATCCTCTCACCCACTGATCCACCCATCCTCCCACTCACTCATCTACCCACCCACTCATCCACCCATCCTCTCACCCACTTGTCCTCCCATCCTCCCATCCACTGATCCACCCATCCTCTCACCCACTGATCCACCCATCCTCCCACTCACTCATCTACCCACCCACTCATCCACCCATCCTCTCACCCACTTGTCCTCCCATCCTCCCATCCACTGATCCACCCGTCCTCCCACCCACTCATCTACCAGTTTCATTCACCACTGTTTCATCTCCCAACGACTCACCCACCCATTCTCCCAGCCTCTAATTCATTCATTCACCCGTCCACTAATCCATCCACACACCCACTCCTCCATGTCCATCCATCTCTACACTCATCATTTCACCCACTCACCCACCTACCTGACCACTCATTCATCCAGCCACCAAACACATCTACTCTCCCACCTCTCACCATCTCCAAAGTGAAAATGGGAATGTATAAAGAATGACTGTGTAATGTGTTGCATGTTATTGCTGATGTGCGCATGTTGCTCTTCTTGCATGTTTGTATTGTGTAGATGGAGCTGGATTCTACCTGTTTGTGAACTCCACCATGCAGCAGGAGGGACACGTTGCCAGGGTAACCACCCGACAGGAGTTTCCGGCCAGCGTCGGTGTCTGCCGTCTGCGTTTCTGGTTCAACATGTATGGCTCTGAACATATGGGTACCTTGAAGGTAAGCAAAAAAAGGCAGGGAAAAAATCATTTTAACAGGAAGCTGTCTGAACAGAATGGACATAAAACGACATTAAATCTCAAGGTTCTTTTCTGGTGCCAGCGTTGTGGTAGGGTACAAGTGAAAAACCTTGCTATACTGTATTAACTTCATAACAGAGAGGGTTGGCCTATATACAAGAAATGCATCTCCTCAAGAAGCTGGACATTTTAAGCCATGAGAGCCATGAGAGTAAGATGATTGCTGGTACACAGCAGTTTCAATTACAAGGACAACCTGTGGTTAAGGGTCTTAAGACCTTCTGAGAGTTACTGGCTGAAGGACTGAGCCAGACACCAACTCACAACCTTGTTGGTTTATAGTAAAGATCTGTATGTCTTGTCACCACCATTCTTGTAAAGATAGGAGGGTTTGACAAAGCGAAGGTGCTCACAGTCTTGTTAAACAGATACATACTAATCCAGAGCAAACTATAAACAGTCAAAGCAAAGAAATTCAAAACAGAAGACAACTTTTGGAAATACTCCAGCAGAGGATCATTACTAACAGTGACTAGTTGCTTGTTGATGGAAGGAATGCAATTAGTTCTAAAAAGTGAAAAGTAGTTATTTGTCATTGTGAACTCACCACAGCACACCTCTGCATTTGACCCATCTGTGAAGGAGCAGTGGGCAGTTAACATGAGCAGCGCCCGAGGAGCAGTCCTTTGGGACGGTGCCTTGATCATGAGTACACCTCAGTGGTGACTTTACCAGTCTGGGATTCAAACCGGTGACCTTCTGATCACGGGGCTAATGCACAACCGTTACGCCCCCAACTGCCCTAACTTGACTAGTTTACGATTGTCACATCACACTTTTACCATATGCTACAGTGTCAGACACTTTTATCCAAAATGACTTTCACCCTATCTGGAGCAACATGTGCTTAAGAGCCTTGCTCAAGGGACCAATGGTGATAGAGTTGGTGCTATAGAGACAAACTCGAACCTGCATCCTCTTGAACCATAATAGAGCATCTTACCACTAGACTCATGCAATGCAGGTGGAGTTGTACAGGTCAAAATGGATGCAAACTATTCCATAAATAATCAGGGCTGGCAAAGAAGGTCAAGAAAACAAGGCACAGACGGTAAATGTTCAAGTGTAGCACAAAAAATAAATAAATAAATTTAAAAAAAAGTGTAGCACAGTGAC
This sequence comes from Distichodus sexfasciatus, assembly GCA_032718565.1. Lineage (NCBI taxonomy): Eukaryota > Metazoa > Chordata > Actinopteri > Characiformes > Distichodontidae > Distichodus > Distichodus sexfasciatus. The sequence continues at coordinate 57,084 of JAVGVS010000679.1, read as the reverse complement.
TAACACTGATCCTGGAATTTCATGTTGGAAAAATAATAACTGAGTTAATATGGCGTCACATCAATGCCAAAACTAGAGTGCGCAAAATGGCTTGCCGCAAATAATTCGCGGGCATAAATGTGAAACTCAAGAGCACAAAATTAAGATTCGAGTGCGGTTGTGACAATATTGCACGCAAACTGTATTTTTCCTCTCGCGAATGTCTTTTTTCTTCTCGATGTGTTAAATGTCCTTGCATGCACAGTAGATTACCGACGAGCAGCTTTTTTTGCTCGAGTGAGATTTCTGCGCGCGCAGTTTGAAAGGGGCGGGTTTTGGCAGTGTGGGGGCGGGGTTTTGGCAGCTTCTGCCTGCGAATCCTATTGGCCGATGCCTCCTGGTCTTGTGATTGACTGCACACTACAGACAGTTTTTACAGAAAAACCAAAGGAACGGCGACAGGTAGACAGCCATTTTGCGCGCTATAGCTTTGGCATTGATGTGACGCCATAAGCTAACCTGCCTTTCACACTTGCACAGTACAGAACACTTTGAGGTGAAAACCCCACAGTGCTTTATGAGCAGTGGTGGAATGTACCTAAGTACAAATACTTTGTTACTGTACTTAAGTACTTTTTCACGTATCTGTACTTTACTTAAGTAGAAATAATAATGAATACTTTTACTTTTACTTCACTACATTTTGCCGCTATTATCTATACTTTCTACTCCACTACATTTCTAAAATACATTCCGTTACATTTTATTTGGCCCTGTCACTTTTTTTTTTTGCTGAAGTTGTCTAGGTTATGTGGCTGTCTTGGAGGTTTAAACCAACCAGATTGATAGGTTATTTTATGTGAAGTCGTTTACCAGGGGGTCGCAACATTGAGATCCTTTGCAACAGCATTCATTTATCAATATGGGTGCCGTATAAAACGTTTTGCTATCTTGAACTAGAGGCACTTGTCTGGGATAAATGATAAGGTTCACCATCGACAGTAATGTTAGCTGCCATGCAAGGTAATGACCTGCTCGTTCACTTAGCAGCGGTTTATGAACAGATACGTTACCCGATGTCCTGTGACAGTTGGCCTTTTTTTAAATGAATAAGTTGTCCTATGTTTTGTCCCAGCTTGACTAGCGTTATATTCAGTAATGTCACTTAAATGACTTAGATGACTGATGTGATGACTGATATAATATTATTGAAATATAGAAATATACCATTAAGTGACAACATAGACCTATTGCACAAGTACCTTTACTTTTAGTACTTTAAGTATGTTTAAAAGTAAGTACTTTTACTTAAGTAGGGTTGATGATGTAGTAGTTTTACTTTTACTTAAGTATATTTTTGCTGGTTCATTGTACTTTTACTTAAGTACTGAGAGCCAGTACTTCCTCCACCTCTGCTCATGAGTGGTACACACAATGCCCTGCAGTGAAAAAGTGACATTTACAGCATTTAGCAAACACTCTTATCCAGAGCAACTTAAGTTTCCTAATTCCAGGGACAGTTCGCCTGAGAGCAACTTAGGGTTAAGGGTCTTGCTCAGGGACCCAATGTTGGTAACGCCAGAAGTCAGATTCCAATCCACAACCTCTTGGTCCAAAGGCGAGTGTCCTACCACTAGACCACCAACACCCTGTTGTGGTGTGGCCACATGCTCATCGCATCACAGCTTGCTCTTGCCAACTGCAAGAAGAAGTCAGAAGATAGATACCACTTTGACAAAGACGGAAGCAAGAGCATGTGGCTTTGATAAAAATAGGTCCCTTTTTCTCTGCAGCTTGTAGTGTAGCTGCTATTCTCAAATGGCAACTTGGCAGTAGCTTGGCTACTTTTAATCAGAAGTGGCTTTTATCTTGAAAAGCTAATGTTTAAACAGAGCCTCCCTAGCACCTGATGATACCAAAAATCCCACAGTGGAAATGCCTGATCTATTTTTGGGGTGCAAAGAGTCAATTCATAGTAGAAAAGTGTGAGAGTAAGCCATAATTGCACCCGTGTTCCAGGTGTACGTGATCAGCAGCAGTGGCATTCCCCTGCTGATGTGGGCTGCCAGCGGGAACCAGGGACGCGGTTGGAAATATGGCAACGTGGTTCTGTCCAGCCCTACGGCCTTCAGGGTGAGCTTCAAGGCTGAAGTAGGAGGGGATCAGCGGACGGACATTGCTATTGATGATATCTCATTGACCCGAGAGTGCTCTGTTGGAGGTAAGACTTAAACAAGGAGCCACAATTGATTTTATCTCTCAAACACGAATGTGCTCTTGGTTCAATGATACACAACTCATTTGACCTTCAGTTTAATGTATAAAGACAATTTTTTTACACTGTCACGTATTTTTCTTACATGCACATGTTGATGCTCCATCCCTTCACACATTTCTGTGCTCCACCACATTGCTCCATTCTGTGCTTTATCAGCAAAATCTCTCTCAATTTAATTTCTCCTAATAATGTATTAGTGTACTGTGAGTCATAACTGTTATTTTTAAACATTGACTAAGTCATGACTCAATCAAGAGGAGTAAACAATCATTTTCAACGGATTACCAAAAAGTAGTCGGCTTGCCGTCTTGTGCTTTGACTAAATCCTGTCCAGTAGATCTGTATTTTGGTGTTATTGGATGATATGAGCTAATCACAGAGAAATTGGTATCTGCACGTCACAGATAATAAACAAGAATTAAGCAGGAAAAGCACAAAGCAAATATGTAATTCATGTTATGGGTGGACGGCCGTAGGGCCTTTCTGTGTGGAGTTTGCATGCTCTCCCCGTGTTTGCGTGGGTTTCCTCCGGGTGCTCCGGTTTCCTCCCACAGTCCAAAGCCATGCGTTATAGGTTAATTGGTGACTCTAAATTGGCCCTTAGGGTGTGAATGTGTGTGTAACTGTGCGAGTGTGTGTGCCCTGCCCAGGGCTGGTCCCCGCCTTGCGCCCGAAAGTTGCCGGGATAGGCTCCGGTCCCCCCGCGACTCCAGTTGGGATTACAGCGGTTCGGACAATGAATGAATGAATGAATGAATGTCATGGGTGTTGTCATTGCATAGTTTGTCCACTAGGAAACTCTATTTTTTATGTTGTTATAGATGCTGTAACGTAAATGTCCTTTAAAACAAGTTTAAACTGTTGATATCTCAGCAAGATTGTTGTTTATAATAAGTCTGCAATGAGATATTAGCAGTTTAAACAAATTTAAATGCAAATAGTTAATATCTCAAGAAAAAACAAGTTTGTATTTTAGCTTTAAAATAGCTAAACAAAACAGATGTTATAGAATGTATTTATATTGGTATCACTCGTTAAAATCTGGTATTGGTCGACCTCTAGTTTCAACCAGTAACAGATTTTAACGAGTGATACCAATATTAATACAGTCGTTAAAATCTGATATTGTTTGGACTCTAGCTTCAACACTTCCCTGCTCTAAAAAGCTAAGTATGAAGATTCCTAAAAGTCCTAACCAACCAAACACACCGAAGATGAAGTAGCTAAAATCGATCATTTCTTTCCATCCGCTCAGCTATGGTCACCCCAGTCCCTCCGACGTGTGGTCCAGGGTTGTTCCAGTGCGTGTACCTGCTTCAGTGTGTGCCGCTGAGCTGGCAGTGTGACGGTGAGGCGGACTGCACCGACCGCTCGGACGAGGAGCGATGTGTGAGCGTGGTGCCCGGCACCGTGCCCCCGCAGGCTGGCTGTGAGCAGGGGCAGTACCGCTGCGCCAATGGAACCTGCATCGCCTCACTGCTGCGCTGTGACACTGTGCCAGACTGCCCTCAGGGAGAGGACGAATATGGCTGCTGTATGACACACACACACACAAGTGCAATAAACAGTGTGTTAGGGAAACTTTATCCAAGCTTTTTAACGGCCACAGCTTCTTGCTTCCATATTTGCCAAGGGGGACTCGATTCTCGGACCCCCTCTTGGGCACTTTAGCCTATGAGATGTCACTTCTGCCAATTCAACACCAATCAGAAACGTCTGGTGGATGAAAATTCTGGGCTTTGTAAAGAGAGATTTTTTTGTGTTACGTAACGATGAGTTTTGCCATGCTACATCGCTACTTGTAAGAAAAAGTAGCTTGTTACTTTTAGAGCTACAACATTTTAAAAGTAGCTTTGCTACTGATAAGCAGTGTTGTGCAAGTTACTTGCAAAGTGTAATACACTATACATTACTTGTCACTGGTATTCAAATGTAATCCGCTTCCTTACAATATTACTGTCTCAGAATTGTAATCGTTACATGACTTCTGTAACTTCTCAGTTACTTTCACCAAAATAATTGTGAAGATATAACTTGACATTCTAATATGTGACCCTCCACGGCAAAACCAGTCGCTTGTCGCAAATTTTCAAAATTGAGTTATGATGTTTTCATGAAAGGGCATAAATCAAGCTTCAAAACGATACCTATATGGAATGAATGGGACGACATATGACTGAGATATCAACATTCAAAGGAGTCGGGTTTCTCCTGTCACGCCAAGTGAGAAACGGAGAAATCTGCCTTTGAAGTTGACTATCGCCGTAGCACTCACAGACGCTTGGTGCGGTCGCGGCTACGTTTGCATTTACGGTAGCCTACGCTGCATTCACAGCCACACGGATAGCCTACCTGCGTTAGGTTAACTGAACTCGGGAGACGAAAATGGATTCCGGAGAAATATCTTCACGCTAGTCAACCAGTGGATTTACCGTAAATATTGGAGTAGAGCGGTCAAAACAGAAACTTTTAACATTCTGCTGGAATTGAATTCCTCACCTCAAGAAAGTCACGTTTTTAGGATGGAAAGGGTACGTTTTTCAGCCAAATTTATTGACAACAGTACAGTATAGACCTTCCACTGTTTCAAGAAAAAATCCAAAATTTTACCCCACGCAACATAAACAGACGTTTTTCTCGGAAACCTCCGTTGCGACAAGCGACTGGTTTTGCCGTGGAGAGTCACATATGTGAAGGCTGTTAATCTCTCTCTCTCTCTCTCTCTCTCTCCTTCGTAATCTCTCTCTTTGTGTCTCCATCTTCAGCGCTTACGCAGTGTCAGAATGGAGAGTTGGTGTGTGAGGGCACCCGTAGTTGTGTGCCTTACCACAAGCGATGTGATTATACAACAGACTGTCCTCCGTTTAAGTCTGACGAGTCCAGCTGCTACGGTAAACACACACACCCACTCAAACGTCTCTGTATTACTATCTTTGTGAGGTCTTTCCATAGACTCCCATAAGCACTAAAGTACATAATTTTACAGCTACACCTAATCCTAACCCTAACCTTAACGTCAGTAACCAAAAGCACATCTTTTACCTCTTTCAGTTTCTCAAATAAAACAAGCACATTTTCTATAAAGTCATTTTCCCTCATGGGGACCTCTCAAATGTCCCCACAAAGCCCAAAAAACAGATAAAAGTGATTTTAGGGGACAAAAAGGTCCCCACAATGCAATAAATACATGAACACAAACACACACACAGACAAGTTGTTCCTTTATTTCTAAGGTCACCATTAAAGACCACGTTCACTGTGTTGAAATAAAACTCATTTTGATCTTTGCGTAAAGGGTATGAGTTCATGAGGTTAAAATAAGGGAAGTGGTTTCATATGAGACACTATGAGATAATATTAGTCTTCCATTTAATACTTACAACAGGTCCAGAGGATTTATATTGTCACATTAGTCCAGTTTATCTGCTCTAGTTTGTAGACATACAGTATAATGTACACACTTTAACCTTTGTAGCCACAACTAACTGTGGAGGGCGATGTGGTGTAGGATAATGACTGTAAGCATAAAGTCTGAGCGCCGACCGGTTTTCTTCTCACTGGAGTGACCACACGGGCGTTCGTGACCTGCGTTCGGTCGGCTGCACGTTCGGATGGCGTCAAATAAACGCTGCATGCAATGTTTTCTTTGTGCCTGTTTCTGCCGGAATCCAGACGAACGCAAAGAAAACGACGCTATTGCGTTCACGTGGTGTTAAGATGACGTCCTGGAGGACCGAATATATCCCATGATTCCGTTAAAGTAGTTTGATATTTCTATTATGCGCTACAGTGGGTGCTGTAAAACCAACTGTGCAGCACAACGGCTGTCCTTCATGTGCCACAAAACCTGTTTTAATACTTAATATGCAAGTACAAGCTATTTTAAATTATTTTACAAATATGCAAGATATACGCCCATTCCATGTGACATCTTTGCGCCAAACCAACTGTGCAGCACAGAGACTTTTTTCTCTTTAATATTTGTAAATATTGTATACATTTTTTATTTAATGTTGGCACACGGGTAAACAGTTTGGACAGCCTGATTACTGCCTCCACTGGTAAACACACAAACCTGGCCTCGGCTTAGCGTTAAACAGCGTCAAACGAATGCCAACATAACGTCTCACTGAAGTCCATCAGACGCAGCTACAAAACGCAACAAAAACATGTAGGGCGTTCAGATGGCGTTCATTTATCCAAGATTCCAACGCCTGTGCAGATGAGGTCTTATCCACCAAATGTTTCTTTTGTGCCAAAGGTCTCATAGTGTTGCAGATTCATTTTGTCATTTAGAACACACCGCATCACCACAGCAAAACGTGAGTTCTGCATTTGACCCATCCGTGTGGGCAGCTGACATTGCCAGCACCTGGGGAACAGTGCTTGGGGACGGTACCTTGTTCATGAGTACCCTAGTGGTACCTTAACCGGTCTGAGATTTAAAGCGGTGTCTTAACCGTTTCGCTACCAACTTGCCTCCACAAAGAAGTCCGAACGCAGACTTTAACCCTGGACTTTCAGATTAATAGTCTGACACTCTATCATCTGCGTTGTCCAGGCTCCACGTTGTAATGTATGTTACTGAACTACGTAACGAGTTTAATATTATTGAAAATATATTACAAAAAATGTATTACAGCAAAAAATAATACAAAACTCTTGCTTTTCTAACATGGTACCCCCAATGCTGGCTATGGGTGTAGTTTTGTCCTTATGAAACAAGGAATAAAAGGTAATGATGCGAGGTTTCTCTCTTTCTCCCTGACACAAGGAAAGATTAGAGATCTCCCTTAGCAAAAAGTAGTATACTTGAAGTTCATTTTATTAAGTATGCTTGAGTATAAGTATAGCAAGTATACTATGGACCATGTACCATGTACCTTGTAGTGTACTAGAAAGTATACTAATATAATACTTATTCGGACCAAATCGGAACATTTTTAAGTTTATGAAAGTATACTTTATAAGGTCATTTTTAGATTACATACGTATACTTTAGTAGACTTTTCTTTATACTTATCAGTATAAGTCAAATATACTTCACTATACTATTCTTAAGCATATAAAATATAGTATATAAAAAGTAAACTTCAAGTATACTGCCTCAGTTTTAGTATATAATAAGTAGACTCGTAGTACACTTGAATAAACTACTTTTTGCTAAGGGCTGATTTGACCAACCAACTTTATATTGAAGAACACGACTGTGACGTGCAAAACGATGCACACGTTCTCTTTTCTTGATGTGTGAGTGTAGCAAAGGCCCTTTAGAGCGCAGTGGCTCATCTATCTGTCTTGATTTGATTGGGACCAACGTGGTGTGAAATTTCTGCAGGAGACAGACTGGTGTAAATAAAACATCTCAGCTGATGGATCGCTAATGCATTCAGTGTGTATGTGACCAGAAAGCAGCGCAGTCTCATATGTCACAAATTGGCAATTGTTGTGGAAATGATTGGGCATATGGAGAAAGGAGAAATTGATTAGTGTTAGCGATGTGTAATGTTTTTACGTGTGTTTGTGTGGTTTACAGCATGTCCCTTTGGATACTGCCTCAATGGTGGAATTTGTATGGTGGGGAAGCGTGGACCTCTGTGCATGTACGTAACATAAGCACACACACACTTGCATTTTTGTAACAAAAATATACACACAGTGTGCATATTTACACACATGTTGATACTCAACACACACACACTATGATATGCACGAACTCAAACTGTGCACACGTAGATTCCCACTTAAGCTGAGCACACTCATATTTTTATAAAAATATAATAACGTTTTCAATCCATATTTCAGTCCAGATTTAACATTTAACCCTTAAGACACAGACGGCTGTAAGGTAACATGTGACGCGTCGGACCCACAACCACCTGTGTCACAGGACCCACACATAGCAGGCCGTTACTGTGTTTGTGCTGTCCCACAGTGTCGCATTGAAATGCATGAGGTGCAAGGCGGCTCGATCACGGAGTTTAAAAGGCGAGCGTTCAGGCGGCTGCCAAAGCGCAGCGTCGGAGATTGCAGCAGTGCCGCTGCCAAGAACCCAGTTCTCCTCCGCTCTGTTCTGCTCCCTCGCTCCCTCCACCTCTCCATCTGCCTCCATGCGCTCCGAGCTGCTACTGCCACTAACCCCGCCTGCCACGCCGACGTAGCGTGCACTGGAAATCTCACTCTCCCTTCCTGTGTGTGTGTGTGTACATATATTTGGTTGTGTAAGAGGAATTTTTGCTGTTCTTCTGAAACTAAAATATTGAGTCTTACTGTTTCACACACACACACACAGTCTTGTATTACTATCGTTGTGAGGTCTTTCCATAGGCTCCCATAATGACTAGATGCATATAATTTTACAGCTACACCTAATCCTAACCCTAACCTTAACCTCAGTAACCAAATGCACATCTTTTACCTCTTTTAGTTTCTCAAATAAAACAAGCACATTTTCTATAAAGTCATTTCTCCTCATGGGCACCTCTCAAATGTCCCCACAAAGCCCAAAAAAACAGATAAAAGTGATTTGAGGGGCCAAAAAGGTCCCCACAATGCGATAAATACATGAACACACACACACACACAACTGTCTTTGTGGGGACTCCCATAATGACTAGATGTATGTCATTCTACACCTAATTATAATCCTAACCCTAATCTTAACCTCAGTAACCAAATGCACATATTTTACCCCTTTTAGTTTCTCAGATAAAACAAGCACATTTTCTATAGTCATTTTTCCTCATGGGGACCTCTCAAATGTCCCCACAAAGCCATAAAAAAACAATGAAAGTGATTTTAGGGGAGAAAAAGGCCCAAAAAGGTCCCCACAGTGCATAAAAACATGGTACACACACACACACACACAGAAACAGTAAGATGAGTTCTTGTGATTGTTTTCTAATATTTTTGCAGGAAAAAAGGAAGGTGAATACACTTGCTAGAGCTTGAAGACTTTGAGTAATACAGAACTCACTGTGTGTGTGTGTCTCTGTGTGTGTGTGTGTGTGTGTGTGTGTGTGTGTGCTTCACTTGCTTCTTGTCTAGTTGTCCATCAGCATGGACCGGCAACCGCTGCAATGCGCGTCAAAAACCCACAACTCCGCCCACAACTATTAATTCCATACCCGACACTGAACTAGGTAATACTCTCTCTCTCTCTCTCTCTCTCTGTGCATGTGTGTGTGTGTGTAGTTTTCACGTGTGGTAATAATAATCTTCATATTTATATAAGTGAATGATTATTTGTCATTGTGAACGCAGCACCCCATAACGCACAGTGCACCACTATGAAATGTGATTTGTATTTGACCTATCCGTGAAGGAGCAGTGGGCAGCTATTGGGACGGTGCTGTGCTCATCAGTACCTCAGTAGTACCTATTCCCGGAACCAGTCTGGGATTTCAACCGTTGCTTCTATCTGTCTATAAAACACCCCATATATAGTATAACAGTATGTAGCCCATATATAGTATATAGTGTAATACCTTTATACATAAAAACTACAAAACTGAGAATAAAATCAGGAAAAGAGGTAAGCGACTAAGCAGCTGGTTATTTACAGTTGGAGTATAAATGAGAACAAATTAGACAAATAACTAAAAAAGAAATACAAAGATTAATAAATTGAAAAATATTAAACAAAATGAAATGGTTACAAATTAGGAGCAGCTTAAAATCTAAATGTGAAACAACTTTAAAAAGGGGGAAAACTAATGATATAATGAATTAAAATCCGGGTTATCAAATAGGGAGTTTTAGTAATAGCATTTTAAAACAGGAAAGTGATTCAGCTTCTCAAGTCACTGCTGGATGTGTGCTCTATATTTCAGGTGCATAATAACTAAAAGCTGCCTATATTTCTTTTTAAAAATGTGGTATGTGGAGAATCTTAAAGTTGGAAGATCTAAGAGCCCTAGAGGGAGTGTAGACAGTTAAACGATCAGCGATATACAGTAAGAAGGTTGAAAACCAATAAGAGCGTTGAATTTTATTACCAGTTCTAAAAGACGCATGTAGCCAGTGAAGTTCGTACAAAAGTGGTGTAACATGATGTGATTTCTCTCAGTAGTGTTGTAGCTGCTGCATTTTATATACTTTACATTACACCTATTCACATGTACATACACACACTAAAACATCCGATATATTCAGTAGCTGTAAGTACTGATACACTCTAAATAAGATTTCTGATTTGTTTAGAAGTTAATTTACAAAACTTGTTGGTGGTTAACAGGGCGTTACTGTAATTAAGGCAGCGGTCTAAAACACTGAAGCCCTGTGTTGGTGATCGATCATTGTGGGATCGAATCCCGTGAACCACCGTTGGGCACCTGAACAAGGTCCTCAACCTCAGGTTGCCCCAGAGAGACAGGAAATTACAGTTGGAAATGGAAGTCACTCTGGATAAGAGCGTCCACTAATTGCCGTAAATGTAAACTGGATACTAGATATATTTGCAATTCAACAATCAAAAGCTCAACCCGAGCAATGTTGTTTGTTTGTGTGTATTGAAGTTTCAGTTGCTGTCTACATTGGGGTGAGTGTAGCAGTGACCCTATTGGCTGTGGCGGTTGGTGTCACTGTTCTCTTCATATTACAAAGAAAATATGCAGCTAAGTATGTTGACATATGATCTCTCTCTCTCCCTCTCTCTCTATTCATATATATATATCTGACCTTCCGCGGCAAAACCAGTCGCTTGTCACAACGGAGGTTTCCGAGAAAAATGACCGTTTATGTTGCGTGAGGTAAAATTTTAGATTTTTTGTTTTTAGTGTTTTGAAACAGTGGAAGGTCTATACTGTACTGTTGTGAATAAATTTGGCTGAAAATCTTACCCTTTCCATCCTAAAAACGTGACTTTCTTGAGGTGAGGAATTCAATTCCAGCAGAATGTTAAAAGTTTCTGTTTTGACCGCTCTACTCCAATATTTACGGTAAATCCACTGGTTGACTAGCGTGAAGATATTTCTCCGGAATCCATTTTCGTCTCCCGAGTTCAGTTAACCTAACGCAGGTAGGCTATCCGTGTGGCTGTGAATGCAGCGTAGGCTACCGTAAATACAAACGTAGCCGCGACCGCACCAAGCGTCTGTGAGTGCTACGGCGATAGTCAACTTCAAAGGCAGATTTTTCCGTTTCTCACTTGGCGTGACAGGAGAAACCCGACTCCTTTGAATGTTGATATCTCAGTCGTATGTCGTCCGATTCATTCGTCAGTCGTTTTGAAGGTTGATTTACGCCCTTTCATGAAAACATAATAACTCAATTTTGAAAATTTGCGACAAATGACTGGTTTTGCCGTGGAGGGTCACATATATAGTTGTATACAGTATATTCAGTTGTGAATGTTGTTCCATTTTGACATTTTTTTCTTTCCAAACAACAGTACACTTATTAAATCTAACTTTCTCTGTTATTTGCCCAACCTTTTTGGCTGTTCAGAGATTCCAAACTGATTGACAATGAGGAGCTGGACACTTCTATTCATGGCTGGAGTGGAAAGGTGAGCCCAATAGTCTGAATTCTGAACAGTCGGTCTCATACCTTTGTACGGCAGAAATTATTTTTCCCCATTTTCATCCCTGTGTATTAGATTTCTATATAGACCTCCACTCATATGCACTGCATACAGAAATATATTTACTCTCTGATGTGTGGTGTCAGATGTGAGTGTAATGTTTTATGTATTCATGGCAGCAAACCATTTTATGATTTGCACGTTATAGTATACAGTTTAGATATAAAAATAGTCATTTGCTGATGTATTACATTTTAATGATCTAAAGCATAAAATATTTTAAGACGTGTGGTTTTCTGATGATCGTGAATGAATCAGTTTGCAGATGTAACGTCTCCAGAAGCGGCTGCACCTAAAAAAATCATGTGGAGCAAAAAGCGGAAACCTGCTGTTAGTGTGTATCCATGGGGAGAGGAGCCAGAGGTATGGACACACACACACATAAGCATAAAAACACACAATGCACTAAAGCCTAAAAAAGCTATTAGTTTAACGTAGGACAGAATTGTACTTAGAAATAAGGTGTTGTTTTAAGAATTCAGATTAAGATGCAGATAGTTTTGGCTCCATTTGCAGGCATCAATACATAAATATTTATAATATTCTTTAATTCATTATCCGAACCGCTTAATCATAACCGGGGACAGATCGGGACAGACCGGAGCCTATCATGGAAACTACAGGGGCAAAGACAGCCAATTTAGAGTCACCAATTAACCTGGAGTGCATGCCTTCGGACTGTGGGAGGAAACCAAAGCCCCCGGTGGAAACTCACGTGAACACAGGGAGAGCAAGCAAAGTCCACACAGAAAGACCCGGGGATCAAACCCAGGACCTCCTTGCTGTGAGGTGGCAGCGCCCTATTTGTAATATTAAGAAAGCCTAATAACAAAACATGAAAAAGATATTTTCAGATACAAGACTAATAATCAATCCAACATCCAAGAAATATTACAAGCGTCTTTATAGGAGAGAAAGAAGCCAGCATTTTAGCCCAGATGGCACCTATATAGGTAATACCTACCTAGGTAAAATACAAAATATATGGCTCCAGAATATACTGATATTCATGCTTGTTATAAAAACCCTAAAAATGTAACCAGGAATAGAGTAAAATGTTTAAACTCACTGTGCTTTCATTTGAAGTTGCTGAGCAACATAAATTTTCATAACTTTTCCTGCACTTTTACACTTTTTTTTCTATATTCCATAATATTTCAAAGCTGGGGATTTATTTTCAGCTGATTTTCGGAGACTTTACTGAGAGCTTTGATTCATAATGCAAACTGCATAGTTTAGATTTTCTGGTTTTATAAAGATTTGAGGTGTTTGTCGTTAAAAGATTAAATTCACCCACATTGATGGCAAGGTCAGTTAGTTCCATGATGAGAAATGTATTGATGAGAAGTATTGATCTGTTATATATAAAACAGAGAGGGAGGTAACAGTATTACATTTTCTGGTACGACCTTTGGCAATTTTTATTTTGTTATCGAAATTCAAATTTTAAGCCAAATTACTACATAAGTCAATAGCAACATCTTGCTTGTAATTAAATAGTTAGTCCCATATCTCTGTGATAACATTGGTTTCTGCATTTAGCGTGCACATGTCATTACCAACTTCTCATTATCAACCTCCGACCTTGTTTTGCGTACATTGGCATAAAAGCGGTTCCACCTCTACTGAAATATCTTCTCACCTATCACTCAGAGACCCCTACCTATTAGGAACTCCACGCAGGTGAAGACTGTGTTCTAACTGGTTTAACTGTTTTGTTTTTTGTTTTTTCATCTTCATGCAGCTGTAATGATTTCACCCTGCATTGTGTGTTTGCATTACCAACCCAGCTTTTCTAGTTCCAGTTTTCTGCGTGTAGGTTAACCCAGTGTTTACCTGACATCTGCTTGGCTTGATTATGTCGAGCACTCAAAAAAACTCTTAAAAGTACCACAGCTTTTGCATGTAACTCATTATAAAACACTTCAATGGTGTTTAGCGTTTGATACCCAAGACCATTCCCGGAATCAATATTAATATATAAGGCTGCTAATAAGATCAATTTACTTGGGTATCTGTGGTAAGAAACTGACCAGTGCTGAATGAGGTAGAAGGTCTGTGTGAAAGGGTTTTTTTTATGCCAGTAGCTTAATGATATGGATAATTTTTCAAAAATATGAATCAAATTTCAGATTTCACTTGTAGCTCATGTGCTACACTTTTCTTGTTTTAGTTTGCTGCCAACCTGTCATTCAGCAACCCGCTGTACACTGGATCCAGAAGCTCTGAGGCCTGAGGATACACACACACACAAACTCGCACACACAAAGATACTACGTGCCACTGTGGACTGTGAATATGCTTTCTGCGCAATTTGAATCTTCTTGGCTACATGACTGTACTTGTAGAAAGTCCAAAACCTTTTTTAAAAAATCTATGTAAATTGAATTTCTCTAAGACTCATGGGAACAAGGGTGAGAGCCACCGCAAATGATCAGCTTATTACTTTGGCCCAAGATCTTACAGACTACAATCAAAGTTTCTGGAGTTATAAGACCTTTTATATTAACTACTTCCAAGACTTTTTAGTTTTAGTTATTAGAACTGCCCATTTTTTTACCATAAACTTGCTTTTAACTCTCTTGCATTTTTCTGCTGTTTTTACATCAGGATTTGTGGGATTATATTGTTATTCATGCAGCACAGACATCACACACTACTGCAAAACACGGCTTTCCTTTCAGTTTTCAATCACCAAATGGGTTTCAAACGGGAACACAACAATAAAGCTAAACCGACGACCAAAAACCACTGACTTTGTTTTTGCCTCAGCTGTCAACAAAGAATGACAAAATATTAATAATGAAAAGCCCCAAAATGTTTAGTGAAAGTGGGATATGTTTAATATCAGTCCCCATTGTGCTGATTTTTATGTATGGTGTAGAAATGTTAGTAGATATTAGTGATGGGAATTCCCGCTCTTTTATGGCTAAAAAGAGCCGTCTCTTTCGGCTAATATGTGTAAAATGAATTAGTAATGTACAAAAAATACTTTATATCAAATGTTTATTATTTATATGCCTTATTATACATAACATGGAACAGAGTACTGTAAAAAAATCATGTTAAAGTAAAAAATACCGTCTCAATTTGACAAAAAGATCCTTTTGTCTGTTTTACTGTCCTTTTCTCTCAGCGCTTCAATCTTGTCTTTCATCAGGGCCGAGGTCAGGGATCTTGGGCTTGAAAAGGTTGCTGACCACTGATATAGACAGTCGCTTATTTTTCACATTTTTATGTCCCGGTACCTGCAAATTATTTGGTAGTGATTTACATTAAGTACACCTTCATAATGCATATATAAGGCATAAATTAGCAATTTATAAGACACAATTAACTATACATTAAATGTGACGCGATCTGCAGTAATGAGTCGGCGTTCTATTTATTTAGATACAGGCAGATTATGTTGAAAAACATCACAAAAATATCGATTTTTCTTTTTTGGAGACTAGATTAATTTTGAAGACCTTTTCTTTCATATAAGACCAAAAAAAGAAAAATCGATATTTTTGATGTTTGTCAACATAATCGGCCCGTATCTAAATAAATAGAACGCCAGCTTCCGACTTATTACGGCAGATCGGGTCACAAATATTCTTAAAGTGACTATAATAGCTTTAAATGGAGAATATAACAGCTTTCTTCTACTACTACTACTACTACTTTCGGCTTCTCCCGTTAGGGGTCACCACGGCAGATCAACTGTCTCCACTTCTTCCTGTCCTCTACGTCTTCCTCTTTCACGCCAGCTACCCGTATGTCCTCTATCACCACATCCACATCCTTCCTTTCCTCCTTTCCTTGTACCTGATCCGTCCAGATCCATCCTCAACATCCTTTTCCCAAAATTCTCAGCATCTCTCCTCCCCTTACATGTCCAAACCACCTTAATCTTGCCTCCCTGACTTTGTCCCCAAATTGTCCAACTGTTGAGAGCTGTCTCTCTCATATACTCATTCTTCATCCTGTCCGTTCTCCTCACCCCCAACGCAAATCTTAGCATCGTTAGCTCTGCCTCCAGCTCTGCTTCCTGTCTTTTGGTCAGTGCCACTGTTTCTAACCCGTATAACATAGCTGGTCTCACCACTATCTTGTAAACTTAAGATCTGGGGGCCAAACAAAACCTAGGGCACCAGTAGGGGTGGGCTGGAGGAGGTCCCTGCCATCGCTCTGCCACCAGGAGACGTACTAGGGTTAAAGGAGCGAAACATCAATGACTGGTGGTCCCCAGCTGACCTCCGATTAGGCATCCACTGACATCACTGATCTCCTTCATACATACAGACCATCTCACACCCTCCGTTCCTCCTCTGACTCTCTCCTCTCCACACCACCTGCCCATTTGTCCACTATGGGACTCAGGTCATTCAGCTGTTCTGCCCCCGTCTCTGGAATACACTACCACTGGATCTCCGAACTACAACATCCCTGTACCCTTTCAAATCTCTTCTCAAAACCCACCTGTTCAGACTAGCTTACCCCTCTTGACCTCTCTCACACGTCTCACCACTCCACCAGTACCATATTCTGTACTGTATTGTATTTGTATTTTAACTTGTTGTTCTTTTTTAACTTCTTATTGTTATTGTGATGCTGTCTATTTGTAAAATGACCTTGAGAGTCGTGAAAGGCGCTGACAAATAAAATTATTATTATTATTATCATTATTATCCATAGGTGTTTACTACGACTCTCCCCGGGGAAAGCCGCCAGGGAGATAGTATCTGTATTAAAAGGCACCGTTGGAGAAGCGTCAGGCAGAAATGCCCAGCAGGCGTTGCACCATCCTGTACAATGATCAGATGCATTATTTAAATGGTTTATTTGTGCCTTTTAAATGCACTATGAAGGTGCACAGAATGTAAATTTTTAAACATTATTCTTATCTCGTTGATGGAAGAGGACTTTAAACATGTGTCTCTTTGTTACATACAGATCTTAACTCGTATATAAGTTACATTTTTATGACCCTGCTTACCACAAGGGTCTGTATTATAGATTTCTTGGTTCCTGATACGTTGTGCACATGTAGCATTTGTCAAATTGTGTGTGTGTTTGTGTGTGTGTGTGAGTGTGGTTAGGTTTCGGTGAAAAATAAAAACATAGGAAAACTTGAGATTTATCAAATATGTGATTTTTTTTCTATTGTCCTCCTTTTGGAAAAATGTGTTTACACACAGGTTTCAAGTTTTTCCTTTATAAAATGTGTGTGTGAGTAATTGATCATGAGACACATGCAGTACAAAGGTTGTGACTCATATAAAGGTGGCATTGTCACGATCCTGGTGCCTCCAAATGTGTGTCTATTTGTAGAGCATGGAAATGACATTTTAACGACCCCGGTTTGTGTGAGAGTGTGTGTGTTCGTCGTGTGTATAGACTCCTGTTATAAACGTGGCCGTAATCTAAAGCAGCGTTCTTATTTTCTCCTGCTGACCTGCGGTTTTACTTCCACAATAAATCACGCTCCTGCATGGCAGAGTTCAGTAGAAGGTGTGCTGCTAGTTCGCTACTTCAGGGCTGTGACTGAGGCGAGGAAACACACACACACGGTTCTGGTTTGAACACAATCAAACAGCAGCTTCGTTACTCGCACACGAGTCACACACAATAAATTCTCTTCCCGTAATTCCACTATGTCAATCAATGGTTACCCAATCATGCCAGCACTCTCTCTCTTTCACTTCACACACACACACACACACACACACACCATTCATCTGTAATAAGAGCACAAACGCCTGGTCAGCACTTTGGTTTTCAACTTGGGCTTTTATTGAGTGAAAGCCCAGACAAACAAGCACATATGCCCACCTATGGTTTGACTCACCACACACACACACACAAAACACACCATCCTTTTTGCCCGTTCTCTTTTGCCCACATCCACATGACTGTCTGCTGTTTGTGTTGTGAATTCAGCACTGCTGTCTCTTCTTTTATTTTCTGTCTCTTTTCTTTTATTCTCTGTTTTTTTTCTCTTCCTCTGGAAGCTTCTGGAACTCTCGTTTTTCACAGAGAGTGAATGAGGGTTTGTGGGAGGGACGGGTCACATGTGTAACACTGTAGTCTGAACATTCAAGCTCTGCATAAACTTTGTAAATGTGTAGTAAAGGTAGAATGTGTCAGAGAGAGAGAGAGAGGGAGAGGGAGAGAAATAAAGATGAAGGGGTGCAAGTCACCGTTTTCTTGGCGAGGAAACAAGTGAGAGCCCCCGGCAGCTTTTAATAGTGACATCTTCGGTCCACCTTCTCTCTCTCTCTCTCTCTCTCTCTTCTTTTTCAGTCTCTCATTAATACTTTGTTACCCGTCTCACTTCTTCTTCTTCCTCTCGGTGTTCCAGGGAGCTGCTGCTGCTGCTGCTGGTGGTTATGCTGCGTGAGAGTGGCTCTGTGAGCCTCATTAAGACCTTGTGGGGAAGCCGAGGCAGAGCACAGTTACTGCTGTCGTTTTAACCAGCCTCAATCTGTTCCTGAACATTGTGTCAAAGGGCTCTGTGTGTGTGTGTGTGTGTGTGTGTTGAGGCATTTAGGGAGTTGTGAGGACCTGACTGTCCCCTAAAACACTTTTGTCCACTTTTATGACTTTTTGGGGACATTGGACTGGTCCCCATAAGGAATTAAAACATGTAAAAGATTAGGGCTGCAACTAATGATTATTTTGTTAATTGATTAATCTGCTGATTATTTTTCTGATTAATCGAATAAAAAGGGGAATTTTTTTCCAGCATTTTTAATAAAACAAACTGTCCTTTTCTATTTTTCTATATTTATTCTTTAATTTTATAAAATGGAAAAAAAATCTTTTCTGATTAATTAAAAATGAAGAAATGTTGAGGTTTTGGCCATTTTTATCCAATTTAGACTCATTTGGCCTATAACTCATTTTTGACTCAATTCTGGGCGAGAACTACATTTTTGCGCAAGACGGCGTTCCACATGAGAGTCGCGTCACAATAACGTGGAAGACACATGTCGGAATAATCACTGAAAATATCAAATAAATGTCTGTATTGTGAGTAGAATGCTGGTTGTTGTTATTTATCAGCTAAAAATGAGTTTTGTCGGTAATAAATGGGAAGATTGAGTGAACTGGACGCTTTAGTGAATGACTTCCCTGAGAGAGTCGTGTGCGCTAACATACACAGTGTGTGTATTTACATCACGAAAAATGTCATTCATGTGTTTCTACACGATCACTTCAGTTTTTGTAACTGCCACTGTGGCTTTGGTTAGATTACTGCCCCCGGAGCAGCCACTGTATGTAAGAGAGAGGACATTAGCGTTGTTATATAAACTGATGTTCTTCTATGATCTCTCACTCTCTATTCCCTTTGTCTCTCACTCACTATTTCAGTCATTCAGCTATTTTGTCACCCTCCACTCACTTACTCACTCACTGCTGCTTGGACCCATTCACTTTCTTGCTCAGTCATTCCCCCACCCACTTGACCACTGACTCTCACCCACTCATTCATCCAAGTGCTCGGTCAGAGACTCACTCATTGTCTCACTTGTTCACTGAAAGTAAATGATTACTTGTCATTGTGAACACACCACATCACAGCACACAGTGCACCACAGCGAAATGTGACCTCTGCACTTGACCCATCCATGAAGGAGCAGTGGGCGGCTATCAAGACCCACGCCCGGGGAGCAGTGCTTGGGGACGGTACCTTGCTCACGAGTACCTCAGTGGTACCTTTACCAATCCTGGATTTGAACCTGCGATCTTCTGATCACTGACTCACTCTCCTTGGTTCACCTACTTATTGTTCACTCGTCCTCAACTCACTCTTTCACTTAGTCACCCATTTGCATTCTAGGTCAATCTCATTTGCTTACTCTCTCACTCACTGGCTCACTTATTCTTCCTCATTCTCATTCGTTCACTCTCAGTTGCTCAAGCAATCAATCGTTTACTCAACATCCAATTTACTTTTCCAGTAGCAAAGCAAACTTCTAATTCCTGTAGTTTTTCCAGTAACTACGATTTTAGTAATTATAGTTATTAATCATTTATTTTATGTTTCTCTCTTTTCAAAAGCATGTTCTATCAGTTGTTTCAGATTATTGTTGAATTTGCATATGTTTCATCTGATTGGCTACTGTGCCATTGCATCACAACATGCTCTTGACAGCTGCAAGATGGAGTCGGAGGATGGTGAGAATGGAAGCAATAATCCGTCACTGTATTTTTCAAACAATTTATGCTCTAAAAGGTAAAACAGACAGAAATGACACATTTGAGTGTAACTTATACAATAAGACAATTACAATCCAAGACATTCCTATCCACAGCAGTTTTCATTTTTCTGGGGACAGTTTCCCTGAAAACAGTTTGGAGTTGAGGGTCTTGCTCAGGAACCCAATGATAGTAGTGCTGGAGGTAGGATTCGAACCCATGACCTCTTTCTTGGTCTAGAGACGAGTATCCTAACCACTATACCACCACCTACTGTAATTGCATTACAAGTAATCATTAACTAAGAAATATGTGACCCTCCACGGCAAAACCAGTCGCTTGTCGCAACGGAGGTTTCCGAGAAAAACGAGCGTTTATGTTGCGTGGGGTAAAATGTTGGATTTTTTGTTTTTAGTGTTTTGAAACAGTGGAAGGTCTATACTGTACTGTTGTGAATAAATTTCGCTGAAAAACTTCCCCTTTCCATCCTAAAAACGTGACTTTCTTGAGGTGAGGAATTCAATTCCAGCAGAATGTTAAAAGTTTCTGTTTTGACCGCTCTACTTCAATATTTACGGTAAATCCACTGGTTGACTAGCGTGAAGATATTTCTCTGGAATCCATCTTCGTCTCCCGAGTTCAGTTAACCTAACGCAGGTAGGCTATCCGTGTGGCTGTGAATGCAGCGTAGGCTACCGTAAATACAAACGTAGCCGCGACCGCACCAAGCGTCTGTGAGTGCTACGGCGATAGTCAACTTGAAAGGCAGATTTCTCCGTTTCTCACTTGGTGTGACAGGAGAAACCCGACTCCTTTGAATGTTGATATCTCAGTCATATGTCGTCCCATTCATTCCATATGGGTATTGTTTTGAAGCTTGATTTATGCCCTTTCATGACATAATAAATCAATTTTGAAAATTTGCGACAAGCGACTGGTTTTGCCGTGGAGGGTCACATACTAGGTTACTTTTCCTCTGTAGACTGTAGTGTCGCTGACTATTATATTAAAACAGTAGTTTAGCTGTATCTTAGCCACTTTTAATCAGAAGTAGTCTGTAGCTTGAAAAGCTATCGTTTTGAGGTAGCTTCCCAAACCCTGCCAATACTTGTCTTGCTCACAGGTTCACAGTTTCACAAATAGTTTGGAAAGACAAATTAGGACCCAAAATTCCAAGAAAATCTATCAATGATGCACATAGTAAATCAGATTATAATTCAAGAACGTAAGTCAGCTTCTGTCATTCTCCATCCTCACCCCGCGTCCTGCCCTTTTTCTCTGTAAAGCACTGAACCTATTGTCCACTGTGCCACAGCCACCTATTACGACTCAATAGCTTTCCGTATTTTAAATGACCCTCCCTGATTCCTCTATGGATTTTACTCGGCCTGAAGGATGGAAATCGATTCAGGAGATGCATTCACTGCTTTTCTTTTTATCTTTTTGCTTAGATGGCAGACATCTATCATTTCTGCTCCTGCTGTTTGTGGTCCTGGACATTAAAAATAGCTTCAGGACGACCTAATGAAGATAAACAAACAGGCCTTGTACTCGGAATGTTGATCAGTTTGCGGCTACATTGAGTCTGTGCTTACCTGCGTCACAAAGTGCAATTATTGGTAATTACTCTAAATACGTTGCGTTCACATTAAACGCACCCACTTTTCCCTCGTTTATGACTCTTTGATTTGATTCATTTTTCTTTCACGCTTATTTATTACATACTCTTTTATACTTCTATACTTTACATTTCCTGTACAACGTCAGTGCTGAATGACTTGGTTCTAGTGTTGAGTAAGCTACTTATAAATGAGTGATCGATCATTTGTCATTGTGAACACAGCACAGCACACAGTGCACCACAACCAAATGTGACGGCTGACATGCAGCACCCAGGGAGCAGTGCTTGGAAACGGTACCTTGCTCATGAGTACCTTAGTAGTACCTTTACCAGTCCAGGTCTTGAACCAGTGACTTTCCGACCACAGGGGCAACTTTCTTCTAGCATTACGCTAGAAATGGTTGCTTTTCAAGCTATAAGCTACTTATGATTAAAGGCAGGTAAGCTACATCCAAGCTATTGTTTAAATAAGTTAATTAGCAACACTATGCTACACTACAAGTTACAGAGTAAAAGTATCGAACGAAACTCAAGCTTTTCACAGCCACAGATTCTTGCTTCCATCTTTGCCAGGTGGACTCCATTCTCCGACTCCATTTCACAGCTGCCAAGACTGTACCGTGATGTAATGACTGTCGCGAGTAGCCTACCAGATGCCACTTCTGCAAATTCAACACCAACCAGAAACAAATGGTAGTTGAAAATGCCCATCTTTCAAAAGTTACCTCTAAAGCTACATCATTTTATTGTAATGTGGACCCTATTTTAACATACACTTGACAAATACAATTGTACTTTAATCTAGTGTAATCTGGTGGAAGGGAGCATTTTTACATGATGAGTCAAGTGAATCGGGAGTCGGAAGAAGACTACATTTATGGGGGGTGTCTAACAACCGGCAGGTGAACCCAAATGCAGAGTCGACAGAACCAGGTTGCAGGCACAGGGGTAGATTGACGAAAAACCAAGAGTTTATTCAGGCAGAGGTCAGAACCAAAAAACACAGTCCACGGAGCAAACAAATCCAAATCGCCAGAAGCAGAGGGGTAATCCAGAAACCGAAAGCAAGGGTCAAAACCAAGGCAGGCAAACATAAAGAACGCTTGGTATGTCGCACTAGGCATAACAATACTTCGCAGAGAATGGGTGTAAACGAAAGTTCTTAAATACAGGTGACGTGGATATGATTGGTTAAAATTCTGGTGATGCTGATCTGGTAGTCTGGGGTAATTGTGACGGTCTGGAACTGGAGTCCTGGTCAGATGGTCTTTCTGATGAGGTGGACTCCTCCCTCGGTCTGGGCTGGGCTCTTACAGGGTGGTCCAGTGAGATGGGACAGATTGTGGAAGGAGAGGTGGTCAGGCAAATTAAAAGTTAACAGTAATTACTGCCCAATTGTTTTTCTCAACATCCACCAATTTATGACTGTTGCAATTGTAAAATTAACTGATCTCATTAGTTAATGATGGTTATGTACATTATTCCCTCCAAAGTCAGTAGATGCTTTTAGTACCAAAAGCTAAGACAGCAGGTGGGTCCACATTCTAGTATTTTTACTGACTTTAGAATAGCATTCGGAATGGCAGTGGGTGTTGACAATGTAGCTACAAAATGTCAACATCAAGAGCTGCCTAATGGGCATGACAAGCTATATTCAGTAATGTCACAGTATTTAGTGAGCAATATGTAATATGGGGTTTTAAAAATGGTCATTGACTCATTTCAGGGACAAAGTCTCTACAGACTGGGGAGCATTTACTGACTAGGCTGTGACGGTTTTGATTCAGCTTTAGAGTTTGGAGCTTAGACCAGCAGACTATGTCCTGATTCCTGTCAACTCATGAGGCCAAAGACTTGAGTCTGTGTTTCTTTTGTTGTACACTAGTTTCTGCACACGATCTCTCACAACTGCTGCAAATTCTGCAGGCGAGAACCAAATCACTCCAACTGAGAATCGGGGCTAAATGCTGTGTAGTGTTGTTTTATCCAGCATAAATGTTGTGTAGTACGAACCAGACATTACTTACACTATGTATCTCCTTTACCATGAGCTCTGTTTAGTGTTGTTATTGTTCTTATTTGTCAGTCAATTCTACAGTGATGCCCCTCAACGGTTCTTCAGTAAAAACCAAAGTGAATCCAAAGCACACTAATTGCAATGTCTCTCGCACTTCGATCTTAAAGGGAAGCTCTCACGATTTGACTCGCTCCAGCTGAGGCCCAGGGTGAAATTTTGCGACGTTCACAAGAGTCGTGACATTTTTTGACTTCTTTGGTGCCTTGAGCGACTAGGTTAGCTTCCTTCTCGCTTCATGTTTAGACATAACTAGGGTCAGCGCTAGAAACTGACAACACAGCATGAATGTGTTTTGAGCAACATTGCAAATGTTTTCACCCTGATGGAGCCACTAATTAGGAAATGAGAGCTGCGCTGTTAAATACCATCAACGTTAGAATATGTTTAGTACGATCACAGGATTGTATTCAAATTTGTGGGTTGTGGTGTAGCGTTTAGGACACTCAGCGCTGGAACAAGAGGTCACAAGTTGGAATCCTATCTCCAGCACTACCATTGGGGCAAAAATCTTTTGTTTTAATCATTGATGGTTAGGGTTTTTTTACTGGCTGATGCATAGATGATCAAGGACATTTCATGGTCCATCTCAGAGTCAGCATAGAATCCAGAAGTCACTTTGTGGCTGTCTGACTCTCCCATTCTGGCACTCCAGCTTTTGTGTGATGTCCAGGCTTTCAGAACTGCAGTCAATGCACTGAAATTGGCAGACATCCTTTTCGGAGATAGAGGGCTCCCTCTGTTTTGTGATGGCTCCACATGTCGGCCGTGCAGCTATGAACCCGATGCTTCCTTCCTACCCCCTGTGGGTTTAATCCACCTCCAAATGACAGTTGACAGCACAACCTGTTAGTCAGAATCCCTCCCGTTGTGAGGGATTGCAATCACAGGTTCCTTGTTTTGGCACACTTTCAGATATCTCAAGAGACTGCAGACCCCGAAATGCATCAGCTCTGAAATTCCATGGCACCATTTGCAAAACAGTGTTGTCATTCCCAATCCATGTGTGAACGTTTCCACAGCTCATTTTTAGCCTACGTGACAACTATGGGACGGAAGGTCAGGCTAGGTCTGAAAACAGCCCCAGGGAGGCCCTCGGGGTATCGTCCCCCGAGCTGCTTAAAGGCAGGGAGACATATTTCTTTGAGCTGGGCACCAACTTGGACATGTGGATTCATTGCTTTATACATTATTCATGTCTCTGGTGCGTTTGGCCTCTTTGTCACCTATACTCTATATGAACCCTTAATCATAAGACAAATACTAGTCCCACTTATTTATGTAACAATTCATTAAATCAAATTATTTGATTAGCTGAATATATAATTTCCATCATTGTATCTTCCACGACATGAAAGGAACAATGGGCCTTATTCCTTAATATTTTCAAAATCTAATATTATGGACAAACATGGATGGAGTAGCGCTAAGGAAAAGTTCCTTACTCATGAGTACTTCAGTGGTACCTTCACCAGTCTGGGATTGCATTATCAACGCTCACAACTTTCCCATTCTCTCTCTTTTTCACCTTAATTTTGTGATGTTTCAGATGTTTTCTCTGGAAAATTGACAGAAATCTGTAGGCTTTTACATAAATAATGGTGCTAGGGTTAGGCTTACCTCCATATAGTCCAAAAGAGGTCCAGCTGGTTCCAGATGATAGAGTCTGTAATTTAATACTCATAGAACACAATTTTTTTTTTTAAGTGAAGATATAAAAATAGTCTGAGGGACACTTTTAAAGTCCAGGTGAGGGTTAAGCTGGTGAAGCGTCATCAGCTCGGAAAAAAGGAGAAAGAGAAGAGAGTTAGTGCCCTACACCTAACCTCCGGCAGTGCTAAAGTAACTATAGCTGGAAGACATGAAGGCTTCCAGAGTCACACCAAACCACAAACAAACTTGAGTGATCAGAGAAAGTGGCAGGACGACAGCACCAGTCCCCCCTTTTCGCCTTTAATCTCAAATGACCATGAACCAGATCTCACTTTAATCAAGTAGCATTCTAATGGGTGGCTTTTAACTTTTACAGGAGTCATATTCTTTGTATGAAATGTATTTTTTGCACATTAACAGGGTCACCGCGTTGAATCCCAGAACGGTAAAGGTACTCATGAGCAAGGTAACGTCCCAAAGCACTGCTCTTCAGGTGCTGTCCATGTCAGCTGCTCTCTGCTCCTTCACAGATGGGTCATATGCAGAAGTCATATTTCATTGTGGTTCACTGTATGTTGTGCTGTGCTGTCATCTGCCAGCTCCCTAATGGACTATCAAAGCACTCCAGTTATAAAAGTTAATCCAGAATCCAAAGCCAGGGTCAATATTTTTCATCCACAGTTGTGATGTTTTTGCCTATGTGTTTCACTGTGGCCTGGCCTTTTTGCTACTTATAAGGTAGTTTAACGTGGAACTTTTCGTGTCTCTCTCATCGCTAAACACTTTCCTCCATCAGCTTGTGTGGGACTGCGGAGGTTGCTTGAGGAGTGCTGCTTGGACCCTCGCCACCTCTCGGGCCCCTGAAGAGTGTGAAGCTGGAAAGGACAGACAGCCCAGCTGCCAACTGCTAACCACCACTCTTGCTCTTTCCCTTGCCTGCGGATAGGAAAGATGTTGGATTCACATCATCAATACTCACCTCTTTGTGCTTCGAGAAATATTCTGGACTGGAGGTCAGTCAGATTTCGATCGCATTTACATTTCAGCCTCAGAAGTTGCAGTCAGGCAAGGCTTGCATGGCGTCTAGACAGTATGTATGATGTGCAAACTAATTTGTGTTTGGAAGATGCTAAAATGTTTGTTTGTTATAAGATTCCATTACATCTTTTAATGACATTATGAAAAAGCAAACAAACAAAAAAAGAGAAAAACCGGTAGCATCACTGGAAAAATATATGCTGACTTAGTTCTAGTTTTGCCCCAAAATGAAACATTTAAAAAATGTACAAAGGAAAGTTGTGTGATATCTTTCAATTAGGTTTACCCTACAATTTAACAGTTTGGTGATCTTTTATTTTCAATAACCACATACTGCAATCCAACAAACCCCTTATTCTTGAAGTATAAGAACTAACTGATGTGTTACATAAAAATACATGTTAATTGATGGTCCCTGCCTAATAACTAATTTTAGAAATATATTGCATTACTAAGTTGAATTAATATCCAATATGCAATGATAAAATTAATACCCTGCAATGATAATCGATAATAATGAGCTGTTATGTAGAAAACATTTTTGGCCAATAGAGGGCGCAGTTCTTGACCAGTTTACTAAAGAACTCACGACGGGAAATGTCCAGCGCTGCATGCTTGGGTCAGTCACACACACATTGACCATATTTTTAGTCATATTATGAAGTTATTCTGGAAAACTATAGCTTAAGAAACAGAACAAATTGTAAAGAGGATGTACAAGTGTTGTTTTCGATGTCACTGTAGACATTCTAACTAAACAGTTTGTCTTGTTTGTTCTGTTTAATATTTGTGTCTTATTCTGAAGAGCATTGTGTGTAGCTTTCTGTGTAGGTGCTGAACTCTGACCCAGCTGTGTAACATCTGGGCGAACACACACGCCCCTGCACTGAATTCTGTTGATATGGGTAGTGTAGATGGTGATAAAGAGGTCACATTCACACACACTTTCACAACAAACACATTCTCTCTCTCTCTCTCTCTCTCTCTCTCACACACACACACACAACCAATTTCTCTACCACACACTCACACCCAGTTTCTCTCTCCCTCTCTCACTTAGACACAGACACACACAATCTGTCTCATACACACATCCAATCTCTGTTTCCGTCTTACAACGCGCGCTCACACGCACACACAACCTCTCCCTGCGCTCTATCTTGCACACACACCATCTCTCTCACACACACCATCTCTATCACACACACACACACACCCACACCCACACACACACACACACACACACACACACACACACACTGGACTCGCCGCGCGGCTTCAGATTGCGGGAAGAGCGGAACTAAAAGCGTGCGTGCGTGCGAGCGACGCTCCAGGACTGCGCGCGCGTGCAGACGCGGACTGTGCGGCTCGCGCTCTACGAGACGACGGCAGCCAGGCGGTGGACAGCATCGGCCAGGGATTTATATCGACTATGGCGGGGACAGAGACGGCGTTGCACCTGGTTGTCGGACTTCTACTACTTGTGCACTCCGTGGGAAGTGTCGCCCAGCCTGCGCACGGCGGGATAACGGAGCCCGGTGAGTGGCTACGAGCGCACAAGCTCCCAGTTCGTGAGCAAGGTGAAGATGTTGAGTGTGTTTTTGTTTAGTAGCGATGGCATGCAAAAACACAAGTGTTAGGAAGGCGGAAATGTTGCATACATCCCTGAGAAACAAAGTAACTGCAGTAAACAAAGCGCTACGGGGTTCTTTTTAGGGTTGTTTTAGTGACCTGTGAACGGACATAACTTTTTTTAAAATTTTTACATCGTGTTAGCGTTTGCAAAATTTATTAGAGTTGCATTGTTTGATTTGTAAAGTGGGAATGTGCTAAAAACGATAGTCAGTCTCTGTGTGTATTTATTAAGTGGGAATGTGCTGGAAAATGCAGTGAGCTCTCCCCCTCTTTCTCTCAGTTGCTCTCTCTCTCTCTGCATATCTCTTTTTCTATGTCTCTGTCACTCTCTTTCTAAGCTGCTCTCTATATTCTTTCAGCATCTCGTTCCCCCTGTGTTTGGGTGTGTTTCTCTTTTACTCTCTTTCTGTCTATGTCCATCTATTTTGAATATTTTTAGGTGCGTCTCTCTCTCTCTCTTTCCCCCTCCTCCCTCCCTGTATTGCCTGGGGAGGTGTTGATCAGTGCAGCTGTTTTGTTGGTATGCGTGTATGTCTCCTAGCAGACATGGATTATGAATTTAGGCCATGCTGAGGGTGAAAGTCTGCTGTTTTTCTCTTCTTTAGTCTCAAACAAAGTTACCCAAGTGTTGACACTCGTCGTGAATTCTAAACCACATAAACGCAAACACTACGCTTACTCTGTACAATACTGGCTCAAAGCAGTACCCCGGGTTTGCAGTTCTGACCATTCTCTCTCAGGAGCTGTGTTTTCCATTCTTCATTGCGGCTTATATTTCACCATAAACATGATGAAATAAGTTCATATAACACAGATGAATATGTGGTAAGGTTTACGGGGTTTTTTTTTTTATACGTACCTGTGATTTCGGTCCTACTTGTCCTGTGGCAGGTTTGTTATAATCGTATATGTCAACGTTTTAGAGACGGTTAATGCCTTATTCATACAGAATATTATGAAAATTTGTATATTTAAAGTATTTCTGTGCTAAGCTCCTGTTTTGAAAACATGACAAATCCATAAATCTCCGATTTGGCGGGAAGCCGCGTCGTTATGTGTGATGTCTGAGGCACTCGAGACGTTTCCGCCTCAGCCTGCGCGCGCTACCGGAGCTGCACCGATTTACGGTCGCGACAAAAAAGTTTTTATTTTAATATTTAATCCACGTTTCTCCTTTTTTACAGACGACCTTTCTGCCTTAATATAACGCCGCACTTACATTTGCTAGCGTTATTTCCTGACGACTTCAACAATAGTGTTACCGTGGTCACGTGATTGATGACGCTGCAAATTATTATCGTATAAAGCGCTGTGACCTAGTGATAATGGGACGCCACTCACGCACAAACTCATTGACACAGTATATAAATAATACTAGTTATGTCTAATCCTAACCTCAACACTATTCACAGTTGTTAATCTTGGGATTTCTGCACACAAAACATAAAACTTATTTATTGGAGCATGTTGCCCTCATGAGGCCAAGTTCTTACATGCAAAAATGTCACCATAAAGCCATAAAATATCAGATTGTTCCTTTTAGAGCACAGTCAGACCCTCATAAACATTAAAAAATGTCCCAGCTGCTCACCCCACACACTCCCATCCTGTCCTATCCAGTTTTAGACAGAGACAGTAGACTGCGGTAAGATGTAGCTCATTATTTAGTACGTTATTTATTGTGTCAGCCAGAGCAGCTTAATTGAGACAAATGTGGTACAGACAGCACCAATTTAACAGCTCTGTCCCATCTCGTTCTGATCATCTGTTCAGGTGGCATGAGTTACACACTCATGTCTTCTGTTGGTCGAGTATTAAGCCATGCTGGAAGCTGGTCTCAACTCAAGTCTATGCACCCACCTTTGCCACTTTTTACTGTTGTCCACTGTATGGCTTTGTTGTTTGCCATGGAGTATTTGTCTGTGTTGCTGGATGTATGGTACATGTTGCTCATTGTTGCATATGTGTTTGTCAGCCAACAAATACTGTTTAGTATTTTGCACAATATGTGGTTGTAGCGTCTTCATCGTTACGTGTGTATGTGAGAGTTCTATCTGATTTAACAATCAACTGAACAATAGATTATTGACTGTAGTCTGAACTGCTAAGTGTATTACTTAAATACGAAGTATTTAATCACTATTCAATTGTTCCTTTCTAAAATGACTTCAGAAAAGTGTTGCCTTGTTGTGGTGCCTTGAAACAAGTATAAAGTCTTAGCAATATATAGTATTTTTTTAGCTTTTTTTTTTAAAACCATGAGTTTTTGCTCCAGTCATTCCAGAATGGTTATAGAGCAACTTAAGTTATTGGGTGAATATTGATTTTTATCATATGACAGGAAAAAAAATGTTTCCAACATCATGCACCCTTAAATGTAATATAACGATTATAGAGTTTTCATATGGAACATAACTGTCATAGCTTGTGAAAGCCAGAGCTGAGGTAATGCCAGGGCTTGCCAACTTCCTCTAAACAGCTTTTTGGCCTGGGTACATGGAGATAGTTCTCTAAAACCCTCACAGCTGGTACAGGGAATGCTGTTACCCAGTTGAAGAGGATGACGATGCTTAGACTGAGTCGAGAGTCAGCCTCTAGGCTGTTTGAAATGGATGGCTGTAAAGGAAAACTGGATTCAGAAGCAAATCTTTTGGATGGGGAAGAGCAAAAACATGAAAGGGCTAGAGTACGAAACACATTTTCAGGACTTTGGGAAAGAGTAATTCCTAATATCAGTGTTGGGTCAATACATGAAAAACAATGCTGAATCAGATATTTGGGGAATTAAAGTATCTGATGGATGCTTACATGATTTGTGAAATAAAAGTTGAACATTTAGTTATATACAGGTACGCATTACCTAATGCATGCTCTGCAAAACACACAGGCATTTTCATGTTGGATATTGGGAATCTGCCATCCACCCTCAGAAAAAAATACCTTCTTTTCAAAACCCAACAAGTAATTTCTGTGCTGTGCGTCAGCCAAGTTCTTTTAAATCAAAGGCTAAAGATCCACACATGCTCTCCGATCTCAGATTCCCTTTTGCTTAGTGTCTAATTGAACGTGAGCCTTTAAATATTTAGCAGGTGCTGATGTTGGAGAAGCTTTTTGGTTCGGCTACACCGAAAATATGCAGGAAAACAGACACGAAATCAGATTGTCTCTGATTGTCTGAATGTCAACTGAGCCGTTCTGCTTCCTGCTTGTCACTTATCTACCTCTTCTCTCCTCTTTCTCATCTCTCTTCCTCTTCACCTCTCACCCACATGAATAGCCTATGCAAATTCAAAGGCAACCTTGCCCACACAAGATGCAAAAAGTGGCTGTTTATTCCTTCGTCTGGGCAGTTGAGCTGAAGCTCTGCAGTAGCAACCGAGCGAGACGCATTTGCATTAAACTGGCTTTTCTCCTCTCTTTCCCATAATGACATGTTTAGTCATATGCACTTATAGAGTAGTTCAATTACTGTTGATCTCCCATGTGAGTCACAGACGTTTCTGGTTCTGCTTCATTGTGAGTTGTTTCTGTTTGTGAACTTCTATATTGTGTTCTTTGTGTTGAAGAAATTGTTCAGATGGAAATTAAAATTTATGCTACGTTTAAAAAGAGCTTTTCCAGCGAAAAGCATGATTATTAAGCTAGGGTTAAGGTTAAGGAAATGATTAAGCCTAAGACTTTGAAAAGAATTAAACCTAATTCTATGTTGTTTAAAGTTGCCAATTCAGCCCTAATCAGAAACACCTGGTAGTTAAAAATATCCGTCTTTGTAGAGAGAGAGAGAGAGGGAGAAAAAGAATAGTTTTTGTGTAGCTGTGTATGCTTTTGCCATGCTACATTACTCTTTGTAAAATATTTATGTTTACAGCGTTTTTAAGTTAGTGTTAATGTACTTTCGCCACTGATGTGCTACTGAGAAAAGTTGTTAAGTTAGTAGTGTCACTAATTTTAGTAATCTACTCCCCAATCTACTCCCCTTTGTCTTCAATTGGCATGGCAGCCCATATGACCGGACACTCAAAGTTAATGCTGACTGTATAATACAGATTTTTCAGAATCATGAGACCGCAATTATGCAGTGAGTGCTTCTATGCAAGTGTTAGGGAAATTTGCTAAATTGCTAGCAACCTGTATAGAAATAGCTGTTTGTTAAATCCCAACGAGGTTTTGAATTCCCATGTTTGTCACTTACTATTGCTGCAAACTATAAAATTGATGTGATTACTGAAACAGTGCATACAGGAACGCAAACCTAGAACGGTAGACATTTGCTAGCTAACTAACATGCGTGCAGCTCTTGCTAATGTCCTTTCTACTAAAACAGCCTGTACCTAGTTAACATTAATATTTGCTAACTTTCCGGTTGTTGAACTGTCAAAGCTGTACCTGAATTGGTGAGATACTGCTGCGATAACTATGTAGTGTGCTAATGTGGTTTGGGACACAGTTCTCTTCTTGTGTTTAAAAAAGATGCCACAATATACCTATAGCAATGTATCTAGTCTTGCTGAGCAGTTTTGGAGCTCTTTGTTGTGCTTCTGGACCAAAAGGTTATACAGTAGGTTTGAGACTTGCCTCCATTACTACCACCACTGGGTCACTGAGTTGCTGCAGGGAGACTGTTCCTGACATATTCTACTGATGCTCCTGGTTAAATATAATGCATTTTGTTCTGCATCTGACAGGTGAATGGAACTGTCTGACATGCAGAACAGAATACATAACATTCAATCAGTGATGCTCTTTTTAATATGCAGCCATTTACTTACGGCACCTTTAATTGCACACCTAAACATATTATTATATAGTTTCCAATCGTCCCTCGAAGCATTCAAGTCCTTCATTCCTGATCGACCCAGTCGAGTGTAAACACTCCATACAGCACATAGCAGTCATTAGCACGTATTGCTGCTTTTATTGGAAAATTTATCGGTGCAATGTTCCATGTGCAGAGTGTGAAAGTGGATGCTGTATTAAAGCCATCCACAATATTGATTTACTGCAGACAGG
Organism: Distichodus sexfasciatus; assembly: GCA_032718565.1. NCBI lineage: Eukaryota > Metazoa > Chordata > Actinopteri > Characiformes > Distichodontidae > Distichodus > Distichodus sexfasciatus. The sequence continues at coordinate 24,026 of JAVGVS010000679.1, read as the reverse complement.
TTACAGGTCTCATCTCTGCAGGACGTCCACGGCACGCTCCTCCTCCTCCATCAACCATTTCACACTAGATTCCTCTTTGTGGTTCCACTCTTTCTGACTGAGCTGCAAACCACTAACACGTCCTCTTTCTTAAAAACTTAAAAGTTGGACCGTCGTCGCTCATATCTGCAGTGTGTGAGTTTGCACTGTCTTGGAGCGACTGTCTCAGTGCTCATGGCCCAGATAAAGCAGTATTTATAGAGCACCGGCTGCATGCAGGGTCACTGTGTGGAACCAGATGCTATGTATTAGTAGGGATTCTGTTGTCTGTTTTTTAGGGTTTTATTTCCTACATATAATAATATGTAATATCAGAATATCGTCATTGCGATATTAACTTGCGCAATATACATATCGCAAAGACTGCTGGAACTAATTCTGAAATAATAAAGGATAAAAATAAAAATCTATAACAATGACCCAGTCATTTTACTCAGACTTACACCATTTAAAAACAAGCACATAAAGTGTAAATAACCAATAACAAGCCTAATATATGGTTAATATAAGTGTTTAATACATAAAATACTGTCAAATGTAAAGATGGTCCCCGAGTTACGATAGTTAAACTTTTCTAACTTATGACGATGATAGTGATATGACAAAATTGCAAGTTTCGCGTGGCAGGTGAATGTAACAGCATGAGTGGTACGATATGTCGGGACACTGCTGGGATGTACGCATCTCCCGCCTTGCCTCAAGGGGCTTTCAAGGTACCACTGAGGTACTCATGAGTAAGGTACCGTCCCCAAGCACTGCTCCCTGGGTGCCCTGGTCAGCCAAACGTATTATATTTTCTCCACTAATATAGAGGGCCATCATCATAACATTTAACAACGTTATCGTATGTTGCATGTTTTCTGATATCGTGCAACCCTAGTCACCGGTTTAAGTCCGAGACTGGTAAAGGTGAGGTACTTATGAGCAAGGTAGCTGGCAAGATTTGTCAGGCTAAGGTTGTGAATTGTGAGTTGGTGGCGTAACGGTAGGGTGTTCGTCCCGTGATCAGAAGGTTGGAATCCAGGGCTGGTAAAGTTACCACTGAGGTACTCATGAGCAAGGTACTGTCCCCAAGCACTGCTCCCCGGGTGCTTGTTAGCTGCCCACTGCTCCTTCATGGATGGGTCAAATGCAGAGGTCACATTTGGTTGTGGTGCACTGTGTGCTGTGCTGTGGTGTGTTCACAATGACAAATAATCACTCACTTTCACATACTTATACACTCCTTTTTAATTTCTGCTGTAAGATCATCACACATGAGTATCAAGTAACCAGACTCGATCAGTCTGGACATTGTTAGTGTAAAGAAATCCTCCCAGTGCATCCCATTCTTCCTTCTGACTTTTCTCCGATAATGTGTGTGTATGTGAAGAGAGTCTTTTAGCTCTGAGTCATGTTCAACTAAAGCGTTTGAGCACTTCAGTACGAGACACGCACAGGATGGATCGCCTGGTTGACGGAGAGTTAACCAGAAACGAGTGTGATGCACAGCCTGGCTGTAGGAGGGAGTTTCTCATCTATCATAGTGCCACCCTTTCTCACAAACACACACACACACACACAAGTAAACGAGCAGGCGCAGCCAGTGGAACCTGCCCTGACCTTCATGTCCCTGGAACTGCATAGAGCTTACAGGATGCAGTGAGGAAGAGAGAGAGTCAGTCTGTCTATCTATCTGTCAGTATCTTACACACAAACACACACTCGCACAGATATACAATCTGTTCTTGTGCATGTGTCAGACACAGAGGCAGACCGAGACAGACTGGGAGAGAGAGATTGTGGTGTGTGCGTGTGTCTGTGAGTGTGTGTGTGTGTGTGTGTGTGAACGAGAGATACAGACACACACACTGAACAATCTCTGTCCGTCTGGCAATGTAGTGTGCGTGCCTGTGTGTTTGAGTGTGTGTCTAATGTAGCATGTAGTGTGTATAGTGTAGTGGGTCAGCGATTGTGTGTGGTGTGTGCACACTATAGTGCGTCAGAGGTTGTGTGTGTGTAGAGCTGGGCGATATGAACAAAAACATTATCACAATATTTTTTGGCATATTGATCGATTTCGATAATTATCACAATATATTGTCATATTGTGGTTTTTTTTTGGATCCTTATACAGACAAGTACTGACTATACTTGCGCGCATACTTTTTGTTAATCTTGAGGACTCCAACAGGTGACAGTGTACACTATAAAAGCGTCCAGTCCGTCGTTAAGTGACAGAAGAATAGAAAGAAGTAGAACGCGGCAGTGCGAGAAAACATTTTGCTGTGAAATGAGGGAAAATATATAAAAATTATTTGCATTCGGATGTTTCAAAGGTGAAAAAAAGACGGCGAAACCGTTCAGCCGTGTTGATGGTAAACAACGATACTGATACTTTAACATACAGACGCCCCAATTACTGCTGGTACTGCAACTCTCGTAAATCGACATGCTCAGCGGACGCGTCAAGCCATGATGCGTGCGCATAAGCGCTCTGAACGTTAAGTGTATCTCAGCACGCGACCACTTCGTTAATGGTTACCACGCGGCTTCTTCGCGTGCTATGGGCAAATTTGCAGCATTGGCCGCGATTGGCTGTTGTGCTGGCGTTATGCCAAGCTACGTGATTGGCCAAAGACACTGTCTATCTCAAGGCGCTGTCGCATAGTGGACAAACAAGTGTGATCGAATTGTTTAGCTTACGTTTATCATCGTTATCGTCATCACATTTTTCTCGATAAAATATCGAGATCGCTTTATCGCCCAGCACTATGTGTGTATAGTGTAATGTATCAGAGATTGTGTGTACTATAGTGTGTGTGTGTGTGTGTTCGTGTGAGTGAGTGAGATACAGACATACACACTATATAATCTCTGTCTGTTTGCCTGTCTGTGTGTGTGTGTGTGTTTTAGAGACTCTATAGTGTGTGTAAGTGAGTGAGTTGCAGACAGATGGATTGTGTGTGTGTGTGTGTGTGTGTGAATAAGAGAGAGAGTGTTTTGTGGTTTTCAGGGAATCTTGCCTCTCTTTCCTTTCACCTTTTCCTCTCTGTCTCTCTGTCTCTCTCTCTCTCTCTCTCTCTTGGGATTGGGGGGTCAGTAGAATGCAGGAGACTTTATCTGCTCTAGAAGGACTTCCTGAGACTCGTATGAATAGAGCAATGACTAAAACTCTGCCTCTGGTCCAGCGTTTCGTGTGTGTGAGTGTGTGTGTGTACGTCAACACACACATCAGCACACTAGCTCACGGCTTCCCAAAGCACACCATAAAATCTTCCGCAGTGGTTACAGAAGCTGTAACTTAAAGAAAAAGTGTGGTATTAATCACGATCAAGACCTTAAGCACACACACCCACACACACACAGGGTCAAGGGGCAATTCACCGTTTCCATAACAACTGGAACAATGAACGATGGTGTGAAAAGGGGAGGAGGAAGGATGAGAAAGAGGGAGAGTTACTTCATGAAAGTCTCAGCTCAGGGGCCGTCTTTAAAGCTTCGGTTGTTCTTTGTGATTCACTTGCTTAAAATACTCCTCCTGTTTTCAGCAGGGTTTTTGTATCTCCCTCACTCTCTTTCTCTCCCCCTCCCTTCCCTCCCTCTCTTTCTCTCGCATTCTCTCTCTTCACAGCAGGACTGTAATAATGCAACCCAGTGTGGTTCCTTCGACCTAACAGCTGTCTCGGTTGCTCTTCCTCAGGGGTGGAAGTAACGAATTACTACTACTAACGTTACTGTAATTAAGTAGCTTGTTCAGTTACTTTTGTGCGTGTATTTTAACTTGTAAGTGAGTACAAATTAAACTAAGTAATCTACTTGTCTTCTTTTAAAATAACATTTGGTTACTTAGTACGCCTATAATTTCAATTAATATTTAAACGTTTGATCAGTAGCCTGCGTTCATATGTGATTGTTAGTGCCCACAGTAGCCATATCACTGACTTCACAAACAAACAATTAAATAAATATTGGACTAGAAAAGTGACAGAATTTATTCAATACATTCAATAAATATCAATGGCTAAAAATTTACTAGTACTCTGAGTAGTTTTGGAGAAGCCTACTTTGAATTTTTTAATACCAGTACTTGAAGTGTTATTTAAGTACAAACACTGCGTTTCCTCAATTGTGTTGTAATTTAAGGAACTTTTTCTCCTGTGCTACGCTATGCTGGGCTTTTTAATAACAGATTTAGAACACAAAAGTGTAACGTAGCTAAGAACTTTTTTTGGTTCATTTTTTGGTTGAGGTGCCAAGCATAACAAGCAGGAACCAAAAAACAGCTGGAAAGTTCCAAACTACTGACTGATCAGATTCAGAAATGAGAATGGCAAACGTAACTAGCCTGGTTGACTTACTGCTAGATCTGACTGATGAATAGATTTTATTGATTAATTTCAACATTTGGTTGTAAATTCATGTGTAAATAAAATAGCCTTGTGATTCTTGAAAGGAAAAAAGCTTTGAACGCCATTAAAAGCGCCTCATGTTTGACCTAGAAATTGTTTGGAAAATTCTTTTTTAAAGATATACAAAGATAATTTTTACCTCATTGCATGGTAGTATAATGTATAGAAAACATCTAGATACGTGTAGAACAAAGCAAACCCATGACAGGTTGCTAACTGATTGTTATTTCTGCTAGCTAATGTTACCATGATGCTTCCACAAGTGCTTGATGCTAACATGAGGTATTGCAGATAGCAAGTGGAAATTAGCGTTAGCTTGTGGAAATGAGTATCAGTTAGCGACACATTTAGCTTTCTTTCTAGATTTTTTCTAATCCTACGTTGGAAAGCAACCGGGAATTCAGTTTTCTGCGCTCCTCACAGGAAAAAGTGTGCCCTGATATCACGATTCCTACTCTGTAACTCAGGATTGAAATCTCAAACCCCAAGTTTCACAACCAACACGGCCGCTACTTATCTATTGTAACTAAGGACCTGCTTACACGTATGTGGATATTTTTATAAACACATTTTTTTGATCCGTTTAGGCCTTTCGTTTACCCGTAAATTAAGTTTTAGCCACCTCAAACTGTTCCAAATGTGAACATTTTTCAAAACGCTGGATTCTACGGATCCGTGTAAACAAGTAAAATTTTCTTAAAACGATGATGTGCGTAGTTTATTGTGTGCGTGAGCCAGGCATGTCATTTACTGCTATTTACTGACGGTAAAAACATGACACAGACAAGTGGTAAACATTTGAGTTTGGAATTGTTCTGTGTATGGAGATTTTTTAAACTAAATGTTGTGTACATGCAATTAAAAAAGTAAACATATAAAAAATATGCATATAAAAATATCTACATAGGCTATGTGTAAACAGGCCCTAAATGCTTCTTCTCTAATTTTAATGGGTTTGCTGGGGTGTTCAGTACTTTTATTAGAAAAAAAATATTCATTAGAGATTATTTTTACAGTTCGACAAATTACACTTTGGTAGATTTACAGTCTGGTAGCTATGAAGACTGAGAGAGGAATTTATGCTTTTTCGAAGAAGTCGTCTTTGAATGCATTTTGTACGCAAAAGTATTCTTATTCTTAATTCACATAGTCTATGGATCTGGTGAATGTGTGAAAAGATTTGAAAAAGTGAACATGGTGTTGAGGCATGTGAAAGGTGAGTGATTATTTGTCATTGTGAACACAGCACAGCACACATGTGACCTCTGCCTTTGACCCATCCGTGAAGGAGTAGTGGGCAGCTTTTTTTGGCAGCGGCTGTGGCGCAGTGCTTGGGGACGGCACGTTGCTCATGAGTACCTAAGTGGTACCTTTACCGGTCCGGGATTTGAACCGGCGACCTTCCGTTCATGAGTGAATGTCCTCACCGGTACACTGCCAACTGTCCTGTGTGTGAAAATGATGGGGGAGAAAGTATGAGATGCTGTGTCTGTGGGAACGTGTGTGTGTGTGTTGTCAGTCGGGGGTGGCGGAGGTTAGTACTAAGGGTGAGTGAAGGTTTTTCAGTCCAGTCATGCATTTTACATAGGGGACAAAAGACCAGCAGGAGGCTGTTTCTCTCAGTCTCTCGCTCTCTCATTCAATGACTTGCTCTCTGTGTCCTTTCACTCACTCATTCTCTCTCTCCGTTTCTATTTCTCTTCTTCATTCACTTCTTTACTCTCTTTCATTCACTCACTCATTAATTTGGTCTCCCTCTCTATCCCCCTGTTTCTGATTCTTGCCTTCATTCACTCCCTTACTACTCTCATTTATTCAGCTTCTCTTTCTTTCACTCACCTTTTTTCTCTATAGATTATTCACTTTCATTCATTCACTCAATGTCTCTGATTGTCACTCATTCACGCTCTCTTTTACCCTTTTTCAATCCCTGTCTTTTTCTGTGTTTAATTCACTCACTCTCTTTCATTTACTCACTCAGTGTCTCTGATTTATTCACTCACTCACTCATTCACTCTTTTTCTGTCTCTATCTTTCTGTTTCATTCACTCACTCACTTTCATTCACTCACTCAGTGTATGATTTATTAACTTGTGCATTCACTCTGTCTTTTATTCTTTTTCTCTTACTTAATCTGTCTTTCACTCACTTTCATTCACTCACTTAGTGTCTGATTTATTCACTCACTCACTCATTCACACTCTTTTACTCCTTTCCAATCTGTCTTTCTCTCTGTGTTTCATTCGTTCACTCACCTTCATTCACTCACTCAATGTCTCTGATTTATCCACTCACTCACTCATTCACTTTCTCTCTCTTTTACTCTTACTCAAACTCTGTCTTTCTCTGTGTTTTCATTCACTCACTCAATGTCTCTGATTCATTCACTCATTCACTTTTATTCACTCACTCAATATCTCTGATTTCTTCGCACTCACTCACTCACTCACTCATATCCTCTTTTTATTAACACTGGCATCTGATTGTTAATAATAACTGTGTGTGCATTAATTGTCTTAGTTTTTCAACTGCATCATTACCTGTTTGTGGAGGTGGTGTAGAGCGTGTGTGTGTGTGTGTGTGTGTGTGTGTGTGTCAGAGAGAAAGTGAAAGAAAGACTGGGTCTGTCTCCTTAATCGGTTACACACACAAACACACACACACACACATTCTCACACAGCCCACCGTGCTGTAGCTAAGATAAGAGATGCTGTGATAGTGCAGGTATCTTCTGCAGGCTCCTGCTGCTCTGGCAAGGGAACTTCAGCTAGTAGATAGTGTGCTTGTGTGTGTGTGTGTGTGTGTGTTTCTTGCTTGGTGTTGTGGAGATGTAAAGGTCCAGATTTGAAGCTTATCTGCCTTTAAGTCAATGGTTCCATTCCACATCTCTTACACACACACACACAGCAGCTGATTGTATTGTCAGTTGCCTGCATGTCTTAACAGGACCCCACGGGCTCAACAATGGAGCTTTGTGTGTGTGTGTGTGTGTGTGTGACTTTTTGAGCGCCAAACTTTAGTCTAAGGAAGAACCTCAGCAAGGAGTGTCTCTCCCACATACTCGCTCTCCCCTCCCCTCCGCTCTCTTTCACTCTCATCCTCTCTCTGTGTCTTTTCTTCCACTCCCTTTCTTTTTGTTCTCAGTCTCTGTCTTTCTCTCACACTCTCTCTCCCTTTGTTTTACTCCGTCACTCACCCTCTCATTCTCTTTTGTCACTCTCATTCTTTCTCACCCTCTTTATCTCTTTCTCTTTCTTTTCACTCTCTCACTCATTCTCTCTCTTTCTCTCTGTCTCTGCTCTGTCTTTCACTCTCTCGTTCCTTTTCTTTTTGTTTCTCTTGCTCTCTATTACTCTCTCACACTCTATTCCTGTCTCTTTGTTTTATTCACTCTTTCTTTTTCACTCACTCGCCCTCTCTCTCTCTCTCTTTTGTTCTCACTCTCACTCTCACTCTCACTCTTTCTTACTCTGTCTTTCACTCTGTAATTCCTTTTCTTCCTGTTTTGTTTACCCTCTTTCTCACTCTCTCTTTCACTCTGTCAACTCCTTTTCAACATTTTTTTCTTGCTCTCACTCTTTCTTTTTTTCTCTCTCTCTGCATTATTCACTCTTTTTTTCACTCACTCTCTCACTCAGTGCCTCCCTTACTCACCGCCCCACTCTCTCACCCTCTCTCCCTCCCTCCCTCCTAACAAGATGAAAACCTCAGCAAGCCAGGCTTTTCTCTTGATGGTGAAAGGAACATTTACACTGTAATTTATTGCATTTAGTTCTTATCCAGAGCGACGACCATATTTCTAATGTCAGAGACATTCTTCCTGAGATCGACAGTCACATTGACACTGGAAACAGTGTCTTTAAACTTTTGATCTAACCCAGTTATCTACACTTTCAGCTGGCTGCTGTAAGAAGCACTTCTGCTGTGAGCTTTTGCGCCATGTGAAGCATTTCTTACACTTCCAAATAATGCAGCAACGACTAGTGGATATGCACAATTAACAGTGGCAGAGAAAAGGGAAAGGCATGTGGTTGGAGATGATCGAGGCCAAACGTCTTGAGGTCTGGCAGCAAAACTCATCTGCTGTGTCTTCATCAACATCTCATAACCAGTTGGTTGAGTTTTTAAGAACTGTATAGAAATCCATGGCGTTGTTACTCAATGCCTGTTCAGTACGCAAGAGCCTCATTTCAAAGTGTAATATGAAACATTCATGGTTTTATCTCGAGTAGCTTTGTTTCTTGATCACTAAAATTCTGGTTGGATTCATCATTATGTCCCGGACGTGAAACAGCTAAATTCTCATGTCATAAATTCCACTTCAACACCATAGCCATTGCTCCGGCTCTCTTTGTGATGTCTAACTTTGGATGAAAGCTTGTAAGATGAAATGTAGCTCACTTCACGTTATGCCACCTACAGACGTGTTGGCACCGTGGGTCATGTAGCACAGAGGTTTTGACACGTTGCCATTTAGGTGGCATTTTCAAAGAACAAAAGTGTAGTTTTGACAAAATTGTGACATTTCTGAGCTGTTGGTTCCCCTGCTTGGTTTGGAAGTGATGACATGTTATTATAATAAAATGCAAGTAAAATATTAAAGGCATTACAGTATAAAAGTGTAAAAGTTATAAGTGTGGCCATGTATGGGGCTCATCGTTCCTCCATCTAAACATTTCCATGGGGAAATATTATCCACAGCTCTTTGGGGTTGTTTATAGTCTGTCTTTCATTTTAATCACTCTAAATCACATCTGCGCCAACGACAAATCATTGTCCGCTTAATTCCGTTCAGCCCATCCAGCTGGGGATGTTGCTTAACACACAACGAGAGTTTATTCTTCACTAAATTTCACATCAACACGCCAGTCAAGCCTTTCAGCCCCGTTGTTTATATTAAGTGCTGGTGTTAGAAGAGATGAAGTTTTTCAGTTTGCTAGAAGCACGGAAGCATTCTTGTGATTCTTTTCCTTCAAACACGCCAACAACAAAACTTCTGGACTGGCAGTTTTGCTTTGGGGTCAGTGTTCATTTTGGCGGTTTACATGGCGGCAGTTGGCTGCGCAACGGTTAGGGAGTTGGCCTCGTGATCGGAGGGTCACCGGTCTGGTAAAAGTCCTGGGATGGTAAAAGTTTGAGTAGGGTACTCATGAGCAAGGTACCGCCCCAGGTGCTGCTTCCCGGGTGCTACTGTATAACTGCCCATTGCTATATTACGGCTGGGTCAAATGCAGAGGTCACATTTCGTTGTGTGTTCACGATGACAAATAATAATTTTTGCCTCACTCAAGACTGCTTTATTATGTATTACACCCCAAACACCTCCGGAATTTGACCCTTTTTAGACTGTAAAGACACAGGTTTGTACCCTTACCCTCGTACCCTCGTCCAGCAAATCTCTCAGCACCGCCTCTCGTCTTCTCGTTCTCTTCTACGCCTAATGTTTTTGGTCTTTATGGATCCATAACAGCTTTAACAGGCTGTGGATTATTATTGGATTATATTACTTGAGAAAATGAATGAACTTGTCCTTTATGACTCAATCTAGTTTGAGTTCTGCTTGTAATTGTAATGTTCTCTCTTTAAGGACCGAGGTTTTGACAGTTTATGAGAGCAAAGGGTTTTTATGTTACGCCCCACCGAGGACGATGTGACACTCAAACAGATTTTTGGTCGTGCTTGTGGATTTTTGTTGTGATGTGTATGCGGGAGGGGATGGCGGAGTGGCTCGAAAGTAAGAGAGAAAGTCAAAAAGAGAGAGAGAGATTAACGTCATTTAAGAGAAGCAGCTTCGATGTTTGTTCTCTCAGGCAAAGCAGCACTTTTGCTTGTTGGAGCAAGTCCATCCTGCTAGTCATCAGCTGTCGAACTCTCTCAGGACGCACACCCACACACACCCACACCAACATACTGAGAGGATTATTTCATGTGTTGAGCAAGAATGACCTGATCTGAAGAACCTTACTTTGGATTTGAAAGGCATTTTTAAATCATTTGCAAAAAAAAGAGAGAAGTCAGTAGACAACCATCTGGGTAATTTAAAGTCGAATCCCTTATGTTATCTCTAAATTATTTTGCCTACAATCAGAAACCGATAAGAACAGCTGTGTGTAGACAAAACCAGGAAAACATTTTATGTGAATTTTTTTGTGCGTATGTTAATAAATCATTTTATATCAGATATGCTTGAGTTAAATATTTGCACATACTGCGTTTTGCTGAGTTTAAGGCTTGGGGATTTGGGTTAGTTTTTGCAACGTTCCAAAGTACATTATGTAACAGACACATACAGTGCAGCACTGAGAAAAATAAGAGATGTGTTCATAGTTTATAACAGCCCTGTGAAAATGTGCAAGAGCTTATTTTGGGAAAAAATTCTTCACTGCTTGTGTGTGTATTTGATCTGAGTGCATCTGAAGGCAGTAGCTCAGTGTACAATATTTTCTCATTTTCCTTTGCCCAGAGCGGTCAATGCTTCAGTTCTTATCTGATGTAGCAGGACATGGTATGTGTGTGTATGTGTGTGTATGTGTGTGTGTGCGTGTGTGTTTATGTGTGCTGATCTGTTCATGTTTTAGTCCACCGACGACTCTGTTCTCTTGACACAGTTTCTGATTTTTGATAAGTTCTTGGTTAATCTCTCATATTTAGGGAATGTCTCATAACAGACCTGGAGGTTATTTAAGGTTGACTTTACTCCAGATTTTCCTCTGATCTTCAGCAAGCAAGACGGTTCCAGTCTCCATTTTTTTGTGGGATATGGGATAGATAGTCGAGGCAGAAAATGTGGAAGTGTAAAAGGGACATGATTCTCATTTTAGCTGTCCTTACTCAGTTTTAAGTGGTGATGTACTAATCTGAAACTGATACTCATTTAATATGAGAATGATATCCACTGAGGTATCGGTAACAGTAGCATCGGTCACTTTCCATTAACTTACCAACTTTTACTATGTGATTTGAAATCAACTGAATTGAAGAATTTAAGTGAGAAATTATTTGTCATTGTGAACACACCAAAACTCAGCACACAGTGCACCACAACAAAATGTGACCTCTGCATTTGACCCATCTGTGAAGGAGCAGTGGACATTTTTTGGGGCAGTTCCCAGAGAGCAGTGCATGAGGACGTACCTTGTTCAGTGGCAGCTTTACAGGTCCAGGACTTGACCCAACGACCCTCCGATCACAGGACAAACTCTCTAATCAGTACGCTACCAACAATGTATATACTGTATACTGTATGTATACACTGCCCTCCAAAAGTCTGGAAACGCCCCTGGCAAAGTGGGGTTTTGGACAGTATTGCCATGAATCCTTTTTAATTTGTGATAATGTTGCACTGATAAGCGACAACACAAACTACCAAAACATATTTTATTACATAAACAGTTTTTACATAGAAAATACTTAAATTTTGGATTCATCAAAATATCCACCATTAGCAGCTATTACAGCTCTGCATAATCTGGGCATCCGAGCTGTCAGTTTATTCAAACACTGCCTGAAGGATTGCCCAAAGATGATTCACACTGGTTGGACACTTCTTACGGACGTCACGGTCCAGTTCCTCCAATAGGAGCTCAATTATATGTAATATATATATATTAGGGGTGGGTATTGGCAAGGACCTCACGATACAATATATGTGACCCTCCACGGCAAAACCAGTCGCTTGTCGCAACGGAGGTTTCCGAGAAGAACGACCATTTATGTTGCGTGGGGTAAAATTTTGGATTTTTTGTTTTTAGTGTTTTGAAACAGTGGAAGGTCTATACTGTACTGTTGTGAATAAATTTGGCTGAAAAACTTACCCTTTCCATCCTAAAAACGTGACTTTCTTGAGGTGAGGAATTCAATTCCAGCAGAATGTTAAAAGTTTCTGTTTTGACCGCTCTACTTCAATATTTACGGTAAATCCACTGGTTGACTAGCGTGAAGATATTTCTCCGGAATCCATCTTCGTCTCCCGAGTTCAGTTAACCTAACGCAGGTAGGCTATCCGTGTGGCTGTGAATGCAGCGTAGGCTACCGTAAATGCAAACGTAGCCGCGACAGCACCAAGCGTCTGTGAGTGCTACGGCGATAGTCAACTTGAAAGGCAGATTTCTCCGTTTCTCACTTGGCGTGACAGGAGAAACCCGACTCCTTTGAATGTTGATATCTCAGTCATATGTCGTCCCATTCACTCCATATAGGTATCATTTTGAAGCTTGATTTATGCCCTTTCACGAAAACATAACTCAATTGTGAAAATTTGCGACAAGCGACTGGTTTTGCCGTGGAGGGTCACATATTGTTTATTCCATGTGCCCTGTCTGTTCTTTGTTCTCTCTATTTCTTGTTGCACTGTGTAAACTGGAGCCACGTCTTCTCGTCTCTTTGTATATCTGTACAATATATAGAAGAGATGACAATAAAGTTTACTTTGACTTTGACTTTGAACATAGCCAGTCAGAAGGCACACGACAGGCCACAAAACTAGCAACTTTCCAAACTTTCAGCATCAGGATTTGCAGATAAAGTAGCTGACTGCTCTATTCTACCAATAAACCCTGGATTCTGCTTCTCTCTGCACATAGGCATCCCATAAGTACACAGAATGACACAATTTGGGGAGAATCTTCTCATTGTAATGATGCTGTGTGCAAATGCATATGCATTTTCTGTGGGCTTTATCGCTTGCTTACAGTCTTTAGCTGCAGTGTGTGCTTTGGTGGTCGTTTCTATGCTAATTTAATCACCCCAAAGTAATTGACGGTAATGAACAGGCTTTTGTGTGCCTCACTCCCACTGACACTAATGAGATGTGCATCGAATTAATTCTGACAAGCTAATTATGAATAAATTATGCACTTCGTTACCCAGCAGGTTTTTTTTTTTGAGGTGTTGTTGTTGCTGCTTTTCTGTCCTTGACGGAGAGGTCGGAGTTCACGCTGGGGTGACGTAGGGAGGCCTCTGAGGCAGAAATGTCAATAAAGGAGCAGTTATTACAGAGGATGCTATTAGGTGCAAGCTGATATGTAATTAAAAACCATAAGCCATCTGTTGATATGATAAACAAACTGAAAGTGGTCTTTATTTTCTTTTCGACCTCCACTTTGCTATACAACACAATATTATAATAAGTCAAGGGGCATTATCTACACAATTTGAATTATGCATTCAGAATTGGAATACATTTGCTCAGGTAAACTCCTATTTGTTATGATTATACTCAGATTTTGGAAGTTATTTAATGTGAATCCAGAATTTGGACAGATAGGCCTGTGGTTCTAGAGATATGGCATGAGTGTCATCAAAGGAGACCAAAATGTCATTAAAAGAGGAGGGGTTGCAGAGGAAACGGCAGGTTGGTATACAGTCAGGAACTGTAAGACATCTGTTGATCTGTATCATTTGTGTTAGCCCTCTATTTTTCTCTCAGTAGTCAATTTTGGACCACAGAAATCTTCATTCATTCATTATCCGAACCGCTTAAAGGACCACTCCACTCCACTCCACACTCCGCTGTACCCATGGTACGGCAGCAAAATTCCTTGATTATTACGCCGGAATGAGAGTATAGTTCCTAGCCATATCGGCCTATAAAATCGCAACTTTTCATTTTCCGCCAGTCTTAGTACACGATGCAACTACAGAAGAGTCAAGTTTTAAATGGGAAAAAAAGTGCTACCGCCAGACCCGGCGATCAGCTGAATGGATAGATGAATAAAACACATCAATATAGCTCTAGGGGAGTTGGAAAATGAGCCTATTTTAAAAAAAAGTGGAGTGTTCCTTTAATCCCAACTGGGGCCGCGGGGGAACCAAAGTAGGGCCCTATGAAATCCGCTTTGTTTTTTCCTAAATTCTGTCTTATTTTTTGCTGAATTCCTTTTTAGTAATTACTACAATTACTCAAATAGAGTAGCTCACTGCAAATTACTAACGTACTGTAGCTATTGCTTATTAATATACCTTACTAGAAGTAGAGTCACTCAAATACTGCAAGTGTTATACCCCATTAAACGTACAATTACCCAAATACTTTACCCTACTAGAAGTACAGTTACTCAAGTACTCCACCTCACTGGATGTACAATTACTCAACTACTGTACCTTACAGCAGCGTTTCCCAATCCCAGTCCTCGCGGAACACCGCTCTGCACAGATTCGAGTTTCCCGACCCACAGCACAGCTGATGCTACTGATTAGCTAATTAGCAACGTTGGATCGGCGCGTGGAGGTGCTATTACTCTAGTGCTATACCCCACTAGAAGTACAATTACTCAAGTACTGCACCTCACTGGATACACAATTACTCAAATACTGTGCATCACCGGACACACAATTACTTCAGGACCACACCTCGCTGAATGTACCATCACTCAAGCGTTTTACCTCACTATACTTACGTACTGTACCTCAATGGACGTGTACTTACCCAGGCACTGCACTTGACTCAAAACTTGGCCAGATTAATTAGGTGTTCAGGTCAACTTAAACAGCTGCTGTATTGAGGTGTGTCCACTAGAGTCTTTCTTTCTTCCTGACCTGTCGCAAGCTCTGTGTCTGACTATAATAATAGTTATATAATAATAACTATATAACAGTGACAACAGACAACTGATCTACTGACCTCTTAGTCCAGGTTGTATTAATAGCTCTGGACCTACTGCATAAAGGTCTCACAGCCTTGTGACTCGGGTCGCAACCTGACCGGAAACTCACAAGCACTTTTGTGCACTAGCAGGTATATGATAAGTGTGAGTATTGATTATGTGTCAACGTGATGGTGTTAGCACTGGGGGGCTTGCTCTATTGATCCTAAGCTTGATCTAGTGTCCTCAGTGCAGCATCCATCTGCAAGATCTGTGTGTGTGTGTGTGTGTGTGTGTGTGTAACCTGATGATTTACTTAGTGCAGTGTAGGTCTGTATTTCAGCTTTTATGATCATAGCCTTTAAAGGGAATCTTTACCCAAAGGCAGTTGGTAGTGTTACGGTTAGTGAGTTCACCTCCTCCTTGTTTCTCCCTCTCGATCTATCTTTCTTTCTTTCTTCCCCCCCTTGTTTCTCTTTTTCCTTATTTATTTATTTATTTATTTATACCATCCTTGTTTCTATTTCCCCATCTTTCTTTCTCTCTATCTTTCTTTCTCTTCTCCTTGTTTGTCTTTCTTTCTTATCTCCTTGTTTCTCCTTCTTTCTCTCTTTCTTTCTTTCTCTTCTCCTTGTTTTTCTTTCTTTCTTTCATACTTTCTTTCTTTCTTCTCTCCTTGTTTCTCCTTCTTTTTCTCTATCTTTCTTTCTCTTCTCCTTGTTTTTCTTTCATACTTTCTTTCTTTCTCTTCTCCTTGTTTCTCTCTCTATCTTTCTTTCTTTCTCTTTCTTCCTTTCTCTTCTCCTTGTTTTTCTTTCTTTCTCCAGCTTCATGTTCTCTCTCCCCATGTCTCTGTGTTCCTTCTCTCTTTTTCTGTCCTTCTCTTATGCTCCCTCCATGTATTTCTACCGCTCTTTCTCTCCACACCCTTTAAGTACATTTTGTACAAATGAAATGAGCTTGGAAGTAATACAAACTATTTTTATTAATGCTGCAGAAGTAAGGTAATCAGTCATCAGTGACATTTTATTGTGTATGCCCTGTAATCTAGTGAAAGCCTGAGCATCAGTAGGCGTTTATTGTCAGCCACATTAGCATGTGTGGGAGTGGTGCTGCAGAGAGCTGTTACTGATTGTGGTTGCAACTTTGGTAGATTTTCCTCATGTCTGCCTCCCCTCCTCTTCCTCCTCCTCCTCCTCCTCCTCTGGCTGAGAGAGTGATGTACGATGTGCAATCAGTTATGGAGTGTGGCCCGTGTTGGCCTTTGACCTTTACTTGGCTGTAATGGAAGACTCCAATGCCACCTCCTGACAACATGGCATCTTGGGAACATTTATCTCCCGCAGAGCAAAACAAATTCCAACGCAGCAGAGGCCACGGCGGGGCAGAGACCGGGCCGAGTTCATTTATGACTTCTTTGAGGGAGGCTGCTGTGTGGAGAACACATTATAGCCAGCCAGAGATGAAGACTCATTCATAAGGGGGATGAATTGAAACCTGGTAGTTCAATCAGGGCCTTAAACATGTGACCTCTATATCCTTATGAGGTGGTTTTGTGAATCGTGCATTGAACTGTGGCTACATCATTCAAGCGTTGAACACTTGAAACTGAGCATTTATAGTTTTTTATTTCTTTAACAGGACAAGAACAGTCCAAGTTTTGAGTAAAGCTTGCTCCTCTCCCCTTAGCTGTAAACTGAGGTTTGAACAGACATCCCCGGGCACTGGCAGTGAGTGGTCACAGGTGTAGATATATCTGTCTAAAAGACACCACACCATAGACAAAAGCATTAGGACGCCGGGTAGCAAGATGCCGACAACACTGTTTCTTCCGTCGCGCTAGGGCCCTATGATTTGCGTGATGCGGAAAACATGGACGGAATCGCGGAATTCAACAAATAAAATGGAATCCGTTGTAACACGTGGAATGTCGTATAATTTGCTGATATCGGTGTGTGGGCAAAGCAAAGCAATGGTTTCTAATCAGTTTTGGCCGCTGCAGCCCCCTGTACATGTTACAGAACAAGCAACGACACACTACCACCCTAACAGCAAATTATACATGATTATACCGTTTCATTTCCTTAACACCACCAGCTCTCGCTCGCGATCTTCACGTTCCTCGCTGTGTTTGTTAGCGCGTGCGTCTCTCTCAGAGGGAAGTACGACGTTCACTAAATTGTTCCAGTTCAGTCAAATCTTCCCCTTTATTACAGACCAGACTCATATTTTAGCTGATAAATAACAAAAACCGCCAGCGTTCTACTCACAATACAGCCGTTAACTCGATGTTTTCATTGTTTATTCCGAGACGCGAGCTCAAAACGTTATTGTGTGGAACGCCATCGTGTCAAACGAATCTCTGGTGGAACGCCGTCATGTCAAAAATGAGTCCAAAATGAGGTGCCTGCCAAAATGAGTCAATTAATCAGAAACTTTTTTTACATTCTACAGTGTTAGAGAGTAAAAAATAAATATAGAAATATGTATTAGGGATGCACCGATTGCAATTTTCTTGGCCAATTCCGATTACCGATTTTTGTGATTGGCCGATATCGATTGTTCCGATACCGATTTTTTTCCCAGATAACAGAAAATTAGAGCTGCTGCGAGTAGTTGACGACCGACACAAAATAATGGGTTTCAACTTTTTTAAGGTAACGCGGTAGTTACTTTCCCTGTTTACTAGTTACTTTTATAATAGTGACATATAATAGTGGCAGCTCTACAGCAAATACAAACAAAAATCTAATTTTCTTTAATATAATGCTTTATTTTCATAACAAATTTTCTTTACAAATTTAAATAAATAAAATGTAACTCGTAAAATGTAACAACTCTGGTAACTCGACGTCCGAAAAGTAACGCCTACTTGGCATTGTATATTTTGGGCAGAGGTGATTTATCAGATTTCTGAAGCCTGTATCCTCAACTATGGAAAACGGCTGATCATCTAGTGATTGACTTGTGCATCTGTGTTTATGTTGAATTGGGGACAGACAAGTGGGCGATGGGCGCCATTGATTATTAAACGTGTAAGACCTAACTATTAAATTATAATTATAAGGTTGATAAACTATAACTTGTGTTTAATCTACCTGTCGCCGTTCCTCTTTCTACGTCATCTTCGGTTTTTCTGTAAAAACTGTCTGTAGTGTGCAGTCAATCACAAGACCAGGAGCCATCGGCCAATAGGATTCGCAGGCAGAAGCTGCCAAAACCCCGCCCCCAAACTGCCAAAACCCGCCCCCTTTCAAACCGCGAGGACATTTAACACATCGAGAGGAAAAAAGACATTCGCGAGAGGAAAAATACAGTTCGCGCGCAATATTCTCACTATCGCACACTCGATTCTTAATTTTGTGCTCTCGAGTTTCACATTTGCGCACGCGACTTTGAAATTTACGCCCGTGAATTTTTTGCAGCAAGCGATTTTGCGCGCTCTAGTTTTGGCATTGATGTAACGCCATACTCACGCATCCATTTCGTCGCCGCACAATGTCACCCCATTCAAAGTGTTTGAGAAACGCCTCCGTTGAGCGTACATGTGAATGCTGCCTGAATGCGCGCGTGGCTGTGCTGCAAGTAATGCGCACGTGCAAGATCGGTTTGTAATCGGCAATACGTGTGAGTGATCGATAGATCGGTGCATTCCTAATATGTATGATTTGTTATCAAATCATTTTATTCTATATCCAGACGGATTCCAAATGGATAAAGAAGTTATTTTTCTTCATAGTGCTAAGCTATAGAATATCTCTACATAATAAAAACTACACAAACACTATAATAAGCCTCAAAACAATAAAGAAACATTAATTCATTCATCCAGTATCTGAACCGCTTAATCCCAACTGGGGCCGTGGGGGCACCGGAGCCTATCTCGGGAACTTATGGGCGCAAGGTCGGGAAACAACCCTGGGTAGGCGCCAACACACCGCAAGGCATGGTATAGACAATCGCCCCAAATTCCCTTAGAGCTGTAAAGGTAGAAAAAAAATAACTCGAATCGGATCGGTACTCGGGATCGGCCGATACCAAAAGCCCAAGTTTCGGCATCGGTATCGGAACTGAAAAAGTTGGATCGGTGCATCCCTAATTAAGAGTCAGTTTCACATTTAATGGCGATCTCCCACTGGTCGGGAAGCGATACGATCGCTTCTTTACTGAATGCATAATTTGCTTCTTTAACGGATGCCTTTTTCCCTTCATTTTTTTTTTTCTTTTGGGAACAAAGGACACAATTTTAGAATGTGCTGCCGTAAATCATCCTCTCCCTCCGGAACACATCTAACAACTGCTGTATCAACAGAAATCTTCTTTTATGTGTTAACACCTGATTAAGATCCTTGAGCTCAGCTCCAGCTTTAGAAAGTGTCCTTGGTGGATGTTTACATGATCTTGCCAGTCTTATGAGAAGATGTACAGTCTGGAAAGTTTTTAGTCAGGAAATATGACACAGTTGCGTCAAAGCAGGTATCAGTGATGCCAGGTTGCACACATTAGCCCAGGTTTTTTTTTCCAAGAGTAGTCTGTGTGTGCTAGAGACGACCAGTTCTGCAGTGTGTACATGACTGTAGGGAACAGCTAATGTAACGCATTATTGCCTGCACTGACCGCAGAGCAGTCACATGCTTGTGTGTGTGTGTGTGTGTGTGTCTGTCCGTATGTGTGTATAAATGACATACTTTACAGTACATTCTTTATACATGTTTTATAATTATAGGGACTAAGTTTATACAAGTACAATATAGGGGTGTGTGTGTGAATATTACAATGAACATAATTTATTAAACATTCCCTATGCATTTAATACTGTTTCAGGGGTGTGTGGTGTGTGTGCGTGCAGACAAACAGTCATGCATATTACAAAGAACTAATAACACATAACACATTTCCTTTGAAATAGTTTCAGGGACTAGTGTGTGTGCATGCAAATGTGCATATTACAAAGAATATATTTTATAATACACTCCCTATACATTTTATACTGTATAAGTTAAAATAAGTTAAATATTTTGTCCCAGGGTTACAAACGCATGTATATCATACATAAAATAAAGTCCTCTTTGTTAGAGTCCATGACAAGGCCGAGTACAAATAAGTATTTCAGTTTATTTTATTTTTTAATTTTATTTCAGACACTGACACCTCCAGTGTGTGTGGTCTTGCATGACCATGTCCATCCCATTTCTCAGACTGATCTGAGGCAGTTGTTTATAATGTTGTCGTTTAAAAGCTGCTCAGTTAGTAGAATGTAATGCAGAGACATCAGTAAGGTTGTGTGTGTAATATAGACAGAACTCTTGCTCATTTTGTCATGTGGGTAGCCGAACAGCGCTCCCAGCTCTGTGTGGATGCATGGATGTGTGTGTAGGGCCCTATGAAATCTGTTTAGTTTTTTCCTAAATTCCGTTTTATTTTTTCCAGAATTTCGTTTTTTCCATTTTTATTCTTCTGAATTCCATGTTTTACGTTATACTCATATTTATTCACCTAAAAAGTGGCTAATTATGGACTGGATGGGAAAAAAGAACAATGCAATAGAAGAACTTTTCACATTAAATGACTGTTACTCAACTTGAACAAAGTGCTGGGGTTCAGCGGAACATTTACTGCTTTGGTAAAACATTTACCTGTAAACAACAAAAAACATTCATTTTTTTGTGCAAAACCAATCGTTTCTGATGTGAGTGTTTGACTGTAAGTGGTCGTCACGTGTTCTTGCGGGTGCAGTCTATCGTGTGCTGGCAAAACTTACAAAAGAGTTGTTCTCCCGATTCATAAAAGTCATTTGGGTATTGTTCTGCTCTAAACTTAGCACTGACACTCGAATTCCATCATTTTTTTGAGGACTGCGGTGTTTCAGCCTCTTCACCATAGCTGACCGTTGACGTTTCCCCCTCTGTGTCTGTGCGTTTGTGTGTGTGGAAAGCTGAGTCCCGCCTCAACAGGTAACACGTACAGGGGGCTGCAGCGGCCAAAACTGATTAGAAACCATTGCTTTGCTTTGCCCAGACACCCACATCAGCAAATTATACGACATTCCGCGTTTTACAGCGGATTCCACTTTATTTGTTGAATTCCGCGTTTTCCGTCCATCACAAATCATAGAACCCTGTGTGTGTGTGTGTAAACTCTCCTGTCTGCACACGTGTGCGTCTGTCAGATGCTTCTCTCCTTACAGTTATAGCATCCTCTGCTTTCTGCAGTTTCACATTTGTCAGCTCTTCCTTCTTCGTACCTCTCTCTCTCTCTCTGACTTCTTTCTTAACGTATCTGATGACTGTCAGGCTTTGCTCCCCTCACGCAGTGACCCAGTTCCACACACTTCCACGCCCAACTTTTTTTCTGATAATCGGCAGCGCTGCTGTTTTCATTACCAGCGTTTGTTTACCGGCGTTGTCTTAATGCCTAATGCATGAGCCGTTTCCTGCGGGACGGGAAGTTGAGGGGAATCAGGAGCGGGGGGGGGGAGAGTGTTCCACTTGGCTACAAGCTTAACCTCAGCCCGGTTCTTGTGAGTGAGTGACTGTGCGTGAGTGTGTGTGTAAGTGTGGGAGGCTCAAGCGCTATGACGTGCGTGTTAATTAGATGGTAAACAAGCGGGACGTGGCGTGTGTTTGCGTGGCGGGGGGCTAAATGTATGAGGGGCTTCGGTGGAAACAGTGTAAACACACTCTCAAACACACACACATACACATGGCACACACGCACACACACAACATGGTAAGCGTGAGTGTAATTATGAGGGTTTGCCCACTGAGAGGGGAAGTGTGTGTGTACTTGCGAAGATATGCATGTATGTGTATTTGTGCATTTGTGTGTGCCTGTCTGAGAATGTGTGAGTGTGTGTGTATATATATATACACTGCAAAAAATGCCTTTTTAAAAATAAGAAAATATTTACTATTTTTGGGAAAAAAATACTTATTTCAAGCAAAATTATCTGCTAGTGCAGCAAGAAAATTGCACTTGCTAAGATTTCTTAAAACAAAAAAAAAAATACACATACACAACTTAAATTAAGCAGAATATACTAGTTTTTTTTTCTCCAATTCTCTTGAAACAAGTAAAAATATACTTACAGTCTAACTGTTAACACATCTCCTTTACCAATGTAGGTTGTTTTAAGAAAAAACTGCTCAAAATTAGTTGTATTACCTAGGTAGGATAACTCAAGATAAATTTTCTTGAAACAAGTCAAATAATCTAAACAATATTCAGTCTTACCAAGAAAATAAATCCAAAAAATGGTGTAACAAGATTAAAATGCTGAATTCAAGTCAATTACACTTGTACAGATTTTTTTTTTTTGCAGTATATATATATATATGCTTGGGGACGGTACCTTGCTCATGAATACCTCAGTGGTAACTTTACTGGCCCTGGATTCCAACCTGCGACCTTCTGACCCTACCGTTACGCCACCAACTGCCCCAAATTAGTTGCAGCCCTACTGACTATCAGATTTACCTGAACGGCATTTTAGCATACACTCTCATCCAGAGCGACTCCAGTCTCCCTGGAGCAACTTGGGTTCAAGGGTCTGGCTCAGGAACCCAATGATGGTAGTGGTGGAGGAAGGATTCGAACCCATGACCTCTTGGTCCAGAGGTGAGCCTCCTGACCACTAGACCACCACCACATAGAGATGACTAGATCATTAAGGAGAAACATGGAGAAACAAGGGTGGAAGATTTAACTTCAGATCAGTATCATGATTATTTTAAGATCGCACCATGATTATGATTCGTGAATGATTATATATTTAATGCAGCTTTTTTTATTAGTTGGACAGGGGTGTGTGGGGTGTTACACTTGGAACACTTAGAGGAAAGCTTCTGGAACATTTCCCACTTTTGCCCCTTCCACACACACACACACAGCATGTGCGAACATAGATTGACCCAGTTTCACATCCATCAGGGAGGTGAGTCGGACTCACAGGATGAGACTGCTGCTCCTTTATGAGTCCCAAAATCAAAGCTGTGTGTGTGTGTGTGTGTGTGGGTTGGCGTGGGTGTATGTGTGTGTGGGTTTGTAGCCTAGCCCAGATAATCCCCTATGTTTTTATCAGGAAATGACCGAACCCTGAACCTTTTTAGCGTAGATCCCTCAGAAATCTCTCTCAAACACACACACACACCTCAAGAGTGTAATTAAGTTTCCGCCTTGATGACTATACAATGTGTGAAATTCACCCAACTTTCCAGGTACAGCACTCTCTCCGCCCTCAGCCTCTGAAAAATCCAAACCCAAAGAGCGGGGCACACGTGAGACACACAAGTTATCAATCCGATGGCTGTGTGTGTGTGTGTGTGAGTTTGACCCTGTAGCATCCTGTGTGAGGAAACATGAGTTGTTTGTGGCTTTAGTATTGATTTGAGGGTGAGAAAGTTCAACAGATAATGGGAATGAACCAAGCAGCCTTTGAAACACACATACACACACACACACACACCCCTTCTGTACACAAATACATTGTGTCTGATCTTTCGTATCGACTCAAGTCCATTAAACTCAGTAGGTATGTGTATAGCTTCGACAACACTGTGCACTTTGATGGCTTTCGAGTCGATTTTCAGTATCTGGAATCTAATTATACACTTCAGATGTTATTGACACAAATATTCTACCTTATACTGTATATTATAGGAAAACCTTGCAGGACGCCTCGGAGTGAAGCTGTAAAGTCTTATGACCGTTGCACTAATGGCTTTAATCGTTAATTTAAACACTTGTATTTATAACACAGTCGTGGAGGCGGCTTTTGGCTGTGAGGTCGTCTCATGTGCTTTAAAATGACTCTCTGAGGTTAATGTTGAGGTAATACAGGTATCATAGGGTAATATCATTTTACACAATACTACACTTGATAATATTCTAGTTATTGTTATTAGAGATGGCACCGATCTGATACGTGGATTGGATATCGGTCCAATAACGACTCAAATAGCTGGATCGGGTAATAGTGGAATTTGGACGATATGTGACCCTCCACAGCAAAACC